>JANHGC010003033.1:64514-85686 GCA_027560395.1 Boaedon fuliginosus | reverse complement strand
GGTGTCCAAATTTGACAACTTTAAGACTTGTGGACTTCAGTTCCCAGAATTCCTCAGCCAGCGCGGCTGTTGTGTCAGAGTGCTTGCACAACACCACGAATATTTGTAAGTCAATTGTGCGCAGTGCACGTTTGACTGGGTTCGCCAAGCACGCCCACAAAGCGCATAACCAGCAAACCGGGAGGAACCCACCCCTGGTCTTCTGGTATCAAAGTTTTTTCACCTCTGGTCCTGCTTGGTGCACAATGAGGGCCCTCTTGGACTCATGGTTCTTGCTGGAAAAGCAAGTGGTAGCCATGGCAAAGAGGGTCTTTGCACACCTTCAAGTTGTACACCAACTGCACCCATTCTAGGACCAACAAACTCTGCTCACTGTACTTGTTATCTCCCATTTGGACTATTACAATATGCTCCACATGGGCTACCCGAGTCCTTGGAAGTTTCTGCTGGTACAAAATGCAGCTGTCTGGGTTATAAATGGTGTTGGCTATAGCACTGCTTCAGGGTCTGCATTGGTTGCCAATGTGTTTCTAGGCGCAATTCAATCTATTCTTTATCACTGTTTAAAGTCTTTCATGTCTTGAGCCAGGTTAGTCTTCTCTAGTAATTTCTGCCTGTCTAATCTGATCTGGCAAGTTGGGCATTCTTCAGGTTCCATTGGCCAGGGAATATTGGCTTCTCCTGTCATAGCCCTTGCCCTCTGGAACAGTCTCCCTACAGAGATTGGGATGGTCCCAATTCTGATTGTCTTTGGGAAGGAGTTCAAGACTTGTCTATGTACCCAGGCCTGAAGTCCTGAGTGTGTGAAGGGCTCAATTTCCTAATTTATGTTGACACTGATGGATTATAATATCTACTGGCTGCTAATTGAATTGAATTTCTCTTTTGTATTGTCTAAATTGTCTTTATGATTGTATTTGGATGGTTATACAAATTTAATTAATTAATAATTAATTAATTAAAGCTCTTCTCCTGTAACCATAAAGGCTGATTTTCAAATGCATCCAACTTTATTTTCAGTCATCTGACCTCCACATCCTTCTTTGATAAATACAGTGCATGTACAGCTATAATAATACAGCTATGCCAACATTCAGGAATTATTACCGGTACTTACCCTAGGACATTGTTTAACTATAAAGCTCTGCTAACCCCTATACTCAGAAGTAATCCTAGCTTTGCTTCTGCATAATGCATACGAAACCATACTCCTGACACAGAGTCTGGACAAAAGGCTTTTTTATCTTCTGAACAAAGAAAATTTTCAAGTGTAATTGTTATCTGACTTTAGCTGGTTCTTGCTTACTCTGTATATTTGTTACATAAGCCTGAAAAGGTTAGCAACTTCAGATAAAATCATTAATAAATAAATAACTCTGGAAGTTTCACCAGCAGTTGTCAAAGGTAATGGTCCTGCAATGAATCTATTTTGTCTCAAAGCAGCGGTACCAACATATTTTACATATGGCTGTTTTCATCATAAACCGGAAAAGCTTTTTCTAGAAATGCTGCAGGATGAGTCATAAACTGCAAGGCAGTAAAGCATTTCACAGTTGATAACTTGATACAGAGTGATTAATTCAGGCTTTGTTTTCCATTGGATCCCATTTATTAGACCTAGTGCCTTCCAATGTAAAAAGTACAGACGCCTCTAGAATGTAGATAAAACTGCTGTAAATTATGTCCATTTCCACATATCCTCTATCTTATGTACAAAGGTAGCTCTAATCACATTTAAACAAAAGTTAGGTAATGTTGTGTGGCAAGATTTATTGACTTTCTCTGACACATTCTTATGTATTTAAAAAAACAACAGATTTGTGGCATGTGTAACATCAAACATTATAAATACAGTAGGTTAAATACATTATTTAACCTACTGGTTAAAATACATTAAATACATTATTTAACCTACTGGTTAAATAGTTAAAGGACTAAATTTTTATGTGAGACAGTTAGGTTTGCTCTTGAAACTTAAGTTTAAATCACTTAGACATCTAACTACAATTATATTCGTCCTGAGTTATCAAATGAGAAACTGCTCTATAAGGTCTCTTCTGTGCAAACATCTATTTCTAGCTTCTTTAGTATTTTAAAATAAATCCCTGCCATTGACAATCAACTCCATTTGTAATTCTGAGATAAGCCTACCTTTCTTCATGTAATAAACAACCAGTTTTGCCAACAAATATTTTGAGTTTATATCAGATACCTGGTAGCTTAAAATTGAGACAGGGAGAATCAACAAGTCACTTTTTCACTATGAAGCAGGCAGCTGCATCTGTGCTTTTCTTTAACTCAAAATGAAGTATGGGGATCGAATCTGAAAATTTCTCTGGCCCACATATATACCGTAAGTAAAAAGAAAATTCCCACTGAAGGATCTGAACAGTCTTCATGAGTTATCTACCACAAATCTAAGCATAAGGACAACTATAGGAAGCGGGGAAATCCAACCAATACATTATAATCCCAACTAAGAAAAGATGCTATGGTAACAACAGCAACATATATCTTAGCAGCAGCAACTGTGTCAGCAAGACCTGGTAAAGTAGCAACGGGAGGAGATCAGGAGGCTAACATGACATGATGGCACAAAAGTAGATGATCTGAAATATATATTGCACTGAAATGTAATGACAAAGATAAATTCCTATCACCCAATTCTAGAGTACTGGGTTGTAGGTGGGGTGTTGGCAAAATATGGTTAAAAAAAGTTAAGATGGCAGTTACCCCAATACAATCAAAGTTCTCTTAAGCTTGAGAGAACTATCCTGGACAATCAGTGACCAAACTGCAGCACTTTCCTGGCACAGGAAGCATGTGTTTCTTCTAGAAGAAGTGACAGAGTTTCTGAGATGGCCATGTTTGGTATAAATTCTATACTCCTGCCTAGCCATCTCTGGCTGGTAATATATGTTAGGAATACTAGGATGTGAAAAACAAAGCAAAGAATTAGGACTGGCTTCACACCTGGCTGAGTACAACTGAAACTTAGCTCTAAGGTAGCATTTTGGAAAAAACTTTTTAGCAACTTTTTCTTGTATCACAAGCATCTAATCACTAAAATTGTTCAAAATCCATACTTTTTACAAGTAAGTTTAATAATGACCTATTAGTCACAAAATCACTCTAACTTGAGTTTATGGTTTTCATGATGAATATAAGTACCATTCATTGAAAAGAAGTACCCTCACTGTGTATTTGGAAAAAGGGAGGAGATAAGGTAATTTCATAAGTTGTAGCATTTTAACTAAGTTTTCCCCTCAAACTTTATCCATATATTTCTTATCAAATTACAAAACTGAAAAACCTAACGTTGTTCTAAATGTTTTCCAATATGACTGTTAAAATGCTTTTTATTAGCAATGTCAGAGGGAAAATATAAAACAATTATATTTTGTTGCCTATTCAATTTACAAAGATAATTTTGATGTTCATGTTACAGAGATCTAAGCTTTCCTTGAGGTGGACAACATAAGTCATAAAACACCTTGTTTTCGAAAATGCGTATGTGTTCTAAAGTGGGGTTATTTGGAAACTAATGGAAAGTAACAGTTCAATTAAAGTACTTTTTTGTCTACTGGGAAGAGCAAAAACAGCAGACAGAAAAAATGAACATGCCTCCTTCCATATAAGACTCTTCCCTAGTTGGTAGGAGGCAGAGGTTGAGCCCGAGGCCCCTGGTTTGTGTGGTCCCTCAGGGCTCGGTCCTCTTGCCCCTCCTGTTCAACATCTACATGAAACTGCTGGATGAGATCATTCGAGGATTCGGGGTACAGTATCATCAGTATGCTGATGATACTCAACTGTTTATCTCCACCCGGAACCAACCCAATGATGCCGCCGAAGTGATGTCCCAGTGCCTGAGGGCTATGGGGGTCTGGATGGGGACTAACACGCTCAATGCTCAACCCTGACAAGACCGAGTGACTCCCTACTTCTTGGACCATCCACACCTGACGTCATTGGAAATAGAGGGAGAGGTGTTGGCCCCCTCTGAGAGGGTTTGCGATTTGGGAGTCCTTCTGGATCCACAACTAAAATTAGAAGATCATTTGATGGCTGTGGCCAGAGGGACCTTTGCCCAGGTTTGCCTGGTGCACCAGTTGTGACCCTTTCTGAACCGAGAAGCATTACTCACAGTCACTCATGCCTTCATCACCTCACAGCTAGATTACTGCAATGCGTTCTACTTGGGGCTGCCCTTGAAAAGTATTCGGAAACTTCAATTGGTCCAGAATGCGGCTGCACAGGCAGTCATGGGGGTTTCTCAATACTCCCATGTCACACCACTCTTGAGCAACTTGCACTGGCTCCCAGTAGGCGTCTGGGTCCAATTTAAGGTGCTGGTCATTACCTTTAAAGCCCTACATGGCATTGGACCGGATTACCTTAGAGACGCCTCCTGCCACCATTTGCCTCCCAGTGCCCCATGAGGTTGCATAGGATAGGCCTCCTCCGGATACCATTGGCCAGGCAATGTTGCTTGTCAATTCCATGGAGGAAAGCCCTCTGGAATGATCTACCACCAGAGCTCTGGTGTGTCCCAGACCTGCGAACCTTCCGCAAGGCACTCAAGACCTGGCTGTTCCAGCGAGTCGGATTACATTAACCCACCATCAAAATTGTAATTTTAGGGGGATTTTAAATGTATGTATGTTACATGTTATTTATTGTTGTGAGCCTGTGGGATTGGGCGGCATACAAATTAAATTATTATTATTATTATTATTGTTGTTATGTTAGCCAGGAAAAGCTCAGTTAGATGTCAGGAAACTAATAGTGTTTTTCTCTATTTGCATTTCAATGGTTAGATTGACCTATAAAATTCAGAGTACTAACTAGATGATTGTATAAGAAGCATACATCAAATTTCATAAGCAGAATTCAAGACCAAACATTCAAAATGTCTGTATTTTGCAGTATAGATTATATTATTATACTTCTCTTTCTTATTGTGTTACAATGATGATGATGCAAATTATTTGATTTTTGTCAGCTGCAATTCTGTACTCATTATTTCAACTCTTGAGTTATATGAACTGAATTTTCCTTGACCAGGGAAGAAAGGCGGGGTATAAATCAAATAAATAAATAAAAATTTGTGATTAAATACACTGGCCTGTTCAATATAATAAAAATGTTGACAAATACTATTGCAACCAAATTGTAAGAAATGTTGAGGAAATTCTTAAATGTTTCGGTCTGAATTAAGAGGACTAGCAATAAAGTTATGTCTTAACACAGGGACATGCACACTTTAAAGCAGGCATTTCCTATACCTGCTGGTCCCCAGATATTTCTGATTGTAATTCCCATGATTTTCACTAGCCTGATTGTGAAAGTGGTTGTCTGAAGAATATCTGTTGACAGAATGCTGTTTTAGGAATTCTGCCCCAAAGGAAAGGAACCAAGCACCATTTGCAGCAAACTGCAATGGTAGTAAAATGGTTAACACAGCACACGATAATCTGTATCTATAAAAGAGAAGTGGGGTGGGGAAGGGAGCTTGTATGTGCTCTATACAAACTTTCAGTCCTGCACCAATCTATCTCAAACTTTGCAGATAGATAGCAAAGCATAGTAAGATCAGCACTGTTGGTGTCACCAAAGGGTAGGGGGCCTTTTTGCCTCCTTTTTGGGGGGGGCAAAGAGGACACTCTTAACGAAGCAGCAACTCTCTACTGAGCATGTACAATTTTATTTCTCTCCACTGAGTGTGTGCAGTTTTCAAACTGACTGAGGCACCATATTCAAACTGAGGTGCCATGTTTTATACATATACATTCAAGATTTGCCCCAGCAGCGACAGGCCCAAGACACACGGAGCAGCCCACTCTGCCAAGTAATGTTGCCTATGATGGAGGGGGGGTGAGGGCTTAAGAAGGCCTGCAAACGGCTGCGGCCCAGTGCCCCTGTCAAGCCCGGCTGCCTTTCCTCAGTTGGCCTTTCCTCAAAGGTGGCCTTGCCAGAGCAGAGATGTGGGAGGGAGTGCCAGGGGCTTCAGAAGGCCCACAATTGATGTTGGGCTTCAGAAGGCCCGCAAATGGCTGCGGCCCAGTGCCCCTGTCAAGGCTGTGGGCTGCCTTTCCTCAGAGCCAGCCCACAAACACTGTGGAACAAATATACTTCTTTTTTTAAAAAAAACGAGCAAGGCTAGTGATATCATAAAACATATGCCATCTCTACATCCTTGCACTCAATATCTGATGCATGTATATAAGTTGTGGCACTTATGTGATGATGTCATTGTGCATGTTTCATAATTCCTCCCCGTCCGATACCCATACTTGTGGCACTCATTTCCAGCTACTTCTATGACTAACGGAAACACAGATAATGAAAATCAGATTGGCTATTATTAGTTGGCAGGAAAAAGATGTTAGGTAAAAAGCTGTCCTGAGTAATATGAGCGCTGTTTCAGATGTACTAAATCATTCCCAAGTTTCCAAAATACAAACTTTTCCAGTGCTGTTTCACTAAGATTCTCACAACAGTACTAAAATTATGTTTTATATAATAGACAAATATATAAATAGAATTCTTTCTTACTAACTCATATTTAATTCACACATCAGACCCAGAATATCTTGCTGCCACTTACACCAAGAAATGTAACAACTCACACAAGATTTAAGATTTCAGTTTAAATATCACACAAGTTCATGCCCGTTTTGGAGAAGTAGATTCCTTGCACTATACTTAACAAGGAATTATTCTACAATTGCAAACACCAAATTAAAGAGATTTGTTTGCATAACTAGAAAAATCTTTGGCTGTTTCTATGATGTAGTATGTGGAAGAATGCAAATCATTTATGCTGGCTTGTATGATATTCAGCAAATGTAATTAAAAAGATCACATTTACCCCTCCTCTTCCAATTTTTAGAAACAATACGACCAATATAATTGAATTGTGAAAAATGTGATGGAATGAATCAACTTCTCCACGGAAATTAGGACCATCTCTAGCCTGCCTGTTTTCCGCAAAGCCGTGAAGACCTGGCTTTGCCACCAAGCTTGGACCTGATCACCTGCTTACCCACCCCCGTTAAATGGTATGACTGGATGAGTGAATGTGTTTTGGAATTTTATTGTATAGGATTGTGCTTTTAATTGTATTGTTTTTTGGCCGCCTCAAGTTCCCCTTTTGGGTGAAGAGAGGCGGGGTATAAATTTAATAAATTATTATTCTCATGTTACATTTTCAGATCTGTGTCACACTTCTAAGCAGGGCTGCACTAGAAAGGTATTTTATCTGATGCTTTCCCTTTCGCAATACAATTCATCACACAAGCCTGTATTGCAGGAAATGTGTTCTAAACTAAGTTCTAGTTTTCTTTTAGGTTACAGCAGTTCACCCAGAGAGAAGTGCACAGAATAGTATAGAATAGTTCTAAGAATGGTTATATCTGAAACACAACATCAAAATGCAGACCCTGGAAGAAGAGTGACAGAACAACTGTTAACACTCTGCAAGTGAGGTGTATGCCTTTCACCTATCCAAGGTATGGTTATTGCCTAAGAAGATATAATTCCTCATTCTAGGAGACTGATTACAGTGCAGTTTCCTCCCCCACTAACCTGTTTCCTAGCTAAGAGCAAACAGGCAATAATGCAAGTCGGCCTATTTTTTTACCGCCCGCTCTTCCGTTCTTTGGAGGCAAAAAAGTCGGCTTATGACTGTTATAGCACTGAGATTTAAATGTCACGCTAGTCTTTTCTAAAATTGGCTTGATACCGGCGACCGAGGGAAATCAGCAAGTCGAGTACGATGTAAATGGGGGGCGGGGGGAGGCGAGCGGGCACTCACCGAATTCAAGGGCCTGGTTGTACTTCTCCAAAGCGGCCGCCAGATCCTGCTTCTGCCGCAAGGCATCCCCTTCGGCGCAGAGCCGGCGCGCTCGGTTCTCGGCCGGGAACCATTTTTCCAGCAAACTGCCCAGCACCACGTTCACGTGGAGATCGGCGGGGGCTTGGCCGGCCGTGCTGGGGGCCGCGGAAGAGGCACAGGCGGAGACGGGACGCCGGACGACGCAGCGTACACACGGGCCGCCGCCGCTCCGGGCGCAGCGCTTGCAGTGGGTGTGCCCGCAGTGCAGAGTCACCGGCTCGTGGAGGAGACGCAGGCACGAAGGGCAGCAGAGGGGCTCCGGAGGGCGGCAGCAAGCGGGGTCCGCCAGCGGGTCAGACGCCTCTGGGGCGCCGCCGCTCCCGGGGCCCTGCCAGGGAGGCAGCCTCAGCTCTTTGTCGCGGACGAGGAGGGCGAGACTCTCGGTCAGCTCGCGTAACTCCTCGGGACGCAAGCGGGCCAGTCTAGCGGCGACGCTGTACGAGTCCAACGCTTCGGCCATGCGCCCCGCGCGGGCCAGCGCGTCCCCTTGGCGGAGGCACAGGCCCCGCTCGGGCTGCGGCAGTTCGGCCAGCTGCGAGCTCAGGATTTCGGCCGCCAGCGCAAACTGCCCGCCTCGGAAAGCCTCCTCGGCCACTTGCAGCATCTCCGGGCAGGGACCGCCGCCCGACAGAGCCTGGGGATGGTGGGGATACTGTTGCGCCGGCTGCCCGGCGGCCGGCCCCAGCTCCATTGTCGCCGCCAAGAAGCCAAGTGGGTGTGGCGGCAGCGGCGGCGGCAGCGGGGGGCTGCGGCTGCTAGGGCTCCATGCTCGAACTCACGCTCCGCGGAGACAGGCGGCGCGGGGAACCGTCCCAGCGTAGCCTTCCATCGCCTCCGCCCACGGCCCAGCCCGGCCTCGGACCCTCGCGCTTAGAGGGCCCGGCCACTCAGGAGCGCCGCCAGCCCCGCTTCGGGCGGTCCCCGGCGGTGGAGACGGCAGCGGGGTCAGGGGGAGGAGAATCGGGGCGGCGCGCGCTCCCTCCCTGGAGCCACCCGAGCAGGCGACCGCGACTATTTCTGGGCTCGGGCGCTTATGCAACTCCGAGCCGTTGTATAACTCATCCTCCCCGGCGGAGGGCAGCACCGCCCTACTGAGCCCGCCCAGTCTCCAGCCTGGTGAGCGGGGCGCACATGCCCTCCGCCAGCCGCAGCGCACGTGCGTGGCCGGAGAGAGGTCGGCCAGCCGTTCCTTCGGAGACTTCCTGGAAAGGAAGCGCAGGTAACCAAGCGGCTTCTTTCTGGCCGGCCGCCTTCCTTCGCCCGGAGGCAGGGAGGCTCGGTGTGATCTTTCGCCGAGATGGGTGGGTAACATCTATTTAGAAAGAGCTCCACGGGGCGGTCTCAGTTACCCAGCGCTTTTAGGACTTCCTTTTCAACCATTGGGTGTAAATCTGGCGTATTTTGATAGACACGTTTTACGTAGCTTGCCTTTTTTTGGGGGGGGGGGATAAAACGCGGGTATTAGCCGAACTTGTTCCGCCTTCCTCTGCAACGTCCGAGGGAAGCGAAAGCAACTTTTTCGCAGCAGCATTATCGGGCAAAGCTGGCTGCTTGCTATTATCCGTTTTGGGATCGGAGCGGGGGCCCGTTCAAGTTTCCAAAAAAAGTGAACCTAATGAAAGATGAATTCCTCGACTAAATCATTCAATCAACATGCTGGGTCACTGCAGGAAATGAACAAAAGGCGACAATTTATGAGAGTTTACGCAATGTGATAAGTACATCACAGTGGCCTAGTTTGCTGAATCATAAATCAGCACGCAAAATACACAGACTTCACTAAAGCCAAGATAAACAGCTTATTCAAATTTATTAAGTTATGCCTAATTTCTTTTGTGCTTTTTCATAAGAATGGCTTTCATTCTATTCACAGAGAAAGACTACATGTGTATTCTATCATTCTTTTCTTATGCAAGAACATTCTCCCTCCTCAGTATCAAAATGATTGTTATTTTTTTAATATTTGTTATTAGTGTTGAATAGTAGCTTTCAAATGAGACATGAGGCTTGCATTGATTGAGAACCAAGGTTGTTATCAATGTAAATCTCCCACTTTTTTTCATGTATTTTCTTAACAATGTGAATTGACTAGGCTGAGATAGTTAAATTTGATGCATTTGACAAGTATGGTTAATAATCTTGAATAATGAGAGTAGTAGTGTAAAATTACCTCTGTGCCAGACAGAAAACTTCATCAGCTTCAGGGAAATGTTTTTATGATTATACATATCAATTCGAGATCTAACATAGTATTGACAGAATTTGAGCAGTTTAAGTCTCTGCTTATAATTTGAATAAATCTCTTATAATTGTCAGAAATCGTGATCCCATTGAGAAACACATTTTAACTAAGTTAGAATTCCTGGGAAACGGGAAGAGAGGGTTTTTGACTCTCCATTTGCACACTTTTTAAATGTTGTAATGCGGGGTTTTCCAGTCTTGGAAACTTTTTAAGATACCTGAAAATGGAAAATTCCCCAGGCAGCATGGCTGACTGGAGAATTCTGTTAAGTTAAAGTCCCCAAATCCTGGTAAAAGACAAATTACTTCTGTAATATTGGCAATATTACATCCCTGCACAGATGCAATCACAATTTCAGCCATCTTTGTTTTAAATACAGAGCACTTTATCTAGAATGTGAATTTGCATTGAAAAGTGATCTTCAGATTTTTTTTAATAAACAATATATTTTATCCACTCAAACATTTTCACCAAGTCACATAAAACATTGTGAAACTAATAAAAATTGAGCGTTAGGTACATTTAGCAGTACAGTCCTCAAGATGTGATAAAAAAATTACCCAGACTTTCTAAGATAGACAAAGAATATATTCATGTGTTTCACATTAACAGTTAATTGGTTTAGATATGCAGTCATTTCCAACCATTTATTATCGTATTTTTCGGACTATAAGATGCACCGGATCATAAGATGCACCTATATTTAGAGGAGGAAAACAAAGAAAAAATAGGGGTTTTTGCCTCCACATGTCCTATTTGTGCCCTCCCCAGCGTCCAGAAGCACTCTGCATGCCAAAAACAGGCCCACTTTTGGCCTCGAGGCCTCCAAGCATCCCGTTTTTTGGGAGGGAAAAAACGGGACACCTGGAGGGTTCGGGAGGCCAAAAACAGACCTGTATTCACTTTATAAGATGCACAGACATTTCCACCCACTTTTTGGGGGGAGGGGGGGAGTGCCTCTTATAGTCCAAAAAGTATGGAAGATGATTACTGTTAAATTACATTTGACTTGTACAACCATATATATTTTATTCACAACCTTGGACATGAAGATACCTGGCAAAACATCTTTGGGACCAGGATTTTTCATATATTATCATTACTACCAAATTAATTTTGTATAATAATTAGTTCAATAGACAACTGCCAAGTTGGTTAGAAGATACTGACAATTCTGTTTTAATAAGAATTGTTTGTTGGGGACATCTAGTGGTGAATCCAAATAATAAATACAATTTCTGGACTAAAAGGTGGAAGCATAGATTTAATCTGGTAAATTTGAGTTGAAACAAAAAGAATATAAAATGGAATAATGGAAGCTCTCTTCATATATTTTATTGCAGCAGCTTTTGAAGGTTGTTAAAGGTGTGAGAATGGATGGATGGATGGTTGTGTTCGATTTTTAAATTGTAATATATTATCTTTTAATTGTTGTAAGCCGCCTCGAGTTCCCTTGACCGGGGAAATGAGGCGGGGTATAAATCGAATAAAAATAAATAAATAAAATAAATTAATTAATTTTGTATCATGGTGGATAATAAAATGTGATGTTGTTTGGAGCATTTGTCTTATCAAAAGCTAAGTAATATATTCTCAGCTAAAGTAAGCTTTGAACCAGGGACTTCGAACTACACTGCATCCCCTTGGCCGTTCTGGTCCAATGAAATTCCATTTTAGATATTCTTTCTTATATCTCCCATTCATGATTTTATTTTGAGGAGGGAAGGTTTATTTGTTTGACAATACAATTTAATACAGTATCACAGTCATCAAGACCTGCTTTCTGATACTTTAATATTTAAGTTGCTTCATGGGTAATCCCTTCTACAGTTTAGTGAACCATACTTAAGACGCTTAGATAGGTGAACCCCTACCTAACCAGCAGTTTGACAGTGAATGTGAGGAGGCTGCAGAGGGCCATATGATGGACTTGATTTGATGACCATATGATAGACAATTTGACAACACTGATATAGAGGCCTCTGAAGAGATAGATATTTATGACGATTGCTGTTTCCCAAGGTCATGTTATTACCTTTTGCGACCTTCTGACAAAGTCAATGGGGAAGCCAGATTCATTTAACAACTGGGTTACTAATTTATCAACTACAATGATTCACTTGACAACTGTGACAACAAACATAAACTGGGGTAAAAGTCACTTAACAAATATCTCACTTAACAGAAATTTTGGGCTCAGTTATGATTGTAAGCCAAGGACTATCTATATTTTACTTTGCTGTGAGAATGCTTTCCACTGCACCCAAGACAACAGAATTGCACTGGCCATGATATACTGAAATTTTGTTTAATGTTTTCTTACTGATTCTACCTTCCACCATCTCTTATTGGAATGGTTGCACATTCTCTTTATTGAAACGGCAACTGAAAAAGTCCTAGGTGTGCAAAGTGTACTGGTCTGGCATTATTTTCTTCAACAACTTTTTATTTTTTCAAAACATCTCATCAAATAGTCTTCTGAGTCCTATATAACCCCCACTGCCATTTTTTAAAAAACAAAACAAAAGGCTGTACATCTTTCAGTGTAAGGCTGTAGAAAACAACAACAAATTAAGATACCCTGATAGAGGGTATTTACCAGGAGACTAAGAACAAGATGTATCCTCCTCACTAATCTTTACTATCTGGGTATTTTATGATTTGAGATTTCCATTACATCAATACTTTTGAAGTAGCCCATTCATGTCCCTTATGACACATTTATCAAATGTGATATGTATCCCTAAGCCAAAAAAAGGAACCATTTAAGAGTGAAAACATGGAATTCTGAATTCAGGTCACTAGAAAGATAGTGGATGATTGGAGTTGGGCAGGCAGTTTTGCTTCTTTGCTTGGAATTGAATTTCAATTGCCTGTCATGTTTTTTGCATCATGAATGCAAAACAGTGGCAACATGCATTGTTGATCTGCCTTTCCAAATGGCTTAGGCAACACCTCTCTTCCTGAAGCAGAATAGCTGTGTGGGCATCTAGTTGGAGGAAGCTATACTTATGTCTAAATTGCTTGTTTGTCTCTTAAGTGACTTGTTTGTCTGCTCTGCAAAAGTAAACACTTTGTAATTAGTCAGCAAGTCCCAGGACACTCCTACAGGTAGCAAATCATTGTGAATCCAAAATGTTCTTGTTTTTTAAATAAATGGAATGAATTACTTTTTCCCTTTTTGATTAACATTTTGGGTTGCAACAGTGATTTTTTTTATTTAATATATTTTGGTTCAAAATATTGAAGTATTGACTCTTAATATTCAGCATAATTAGAAGACAAATATTACAAAGTGTAAGTTTCACCTACCTCAAGAGAAGGCAAGGTTTTTTTAAAAATCAACCAAGAGTTACTGGTATTTGAAATGGAGAGCTGATAGTAAAAAACCACAAGGGTCAAAGATCAGAAAAGAGATGTTCAATGTTCAGCCCACTATTTGTTAAATTTGGAGTTATTTTTAGCATTAATGTGTTCAAGACTTAACACATTATATTTAGTTTTCTGTATATAATTAACGAGCAATCATGCCATTGTGGTTATTTTATGTACTTTTTGGATAACCCAGGAGTGGCATGCAAACAGCAGCTGCCCATCTCTGATTTACCAGGTAATGATAGAGAGATGACAGCAGAGATCACATTTAGTTGATCACGACCAGAATGCGTACTGGGCAAAAATTGCAAAGAAACATCTAGTTATTGGGACTATGAAGTAAATGCTTGTAAATTATAGCCAAACCTGTTTGCCTTCTGAAAACATACATGGATGCGATATCAATTATTTTTATTGGAAAAGTAATTCTTAAGACAGGAGGAGCCCCACTGAGAAAACAAATATTTCATTTCACTTAGAGCTTCTCTTCCCTCACAAAAATATGTGAGGGACAGATTTGTAAAGAGAGCAGGAGTGCCTTAGATTCCGAGGTTAGCTGTCTTTGTGAAAACAGAAAATATTTCAATATAAGTGGAGAATTAGCTTGGTTTTGTTGTTAGGAGCTGCATATTAGAAATTGCTTCAAGTAACTGAGAGCTGTCTATTTATAATGGAATCTACCCTAATCGCTCTCTGTTATCACTGTGGCCAAAACAACAGTATTGTCACTGTGCTGCATCCTTTTCTGAGAACAAAGAAGAGACTCCCTGTAAATTACAATATACTTAAGGATGTCTGGGCCAGCTACAATTGCTACAATTCTGAAGCTAACAATAATTATAATGCATTAATGTTGTATGCTTTAAGGCTAGTCTACTTGTTAAAATATAGGGTACCTTCCCATAGGGCAAAGCTGGGCAGGTATAACAAGATAGGCAAGCAGGTTGGGGAAATAGGGCAGAAGACAGAATAACAAAACAAGGTGTCGGACTATTGCTATTATGAAATCGATAATTCCATTTTGGGAAACCAAAGTCATGAAATAGATTGTACCAGATTCCATATTATTACGTAAGGTAAAGATAGTACCTAAAGCCTACAATTCTATGTTTATCTGTCTAGTCTGTATGTTATATCAGTAGAAAGAGGTAATGAAAGAGGCAGCTTTGCAGAGTAAGAAGTCAACAACAAGCAGTCTTGGGAAATCAGATTCATTTAAATGAGACAGAAAATGTCACCTTGATTAGCAACAAAATTTTGGTCCCAATTATGACAATAAGTTGAAAGTTATCTGTAATGAGGTCCAACAGTTCTTACCAAATGCACTGTTCTGCATGGTACTGGTATTCCCTGGGAGAATTTATCTTTGTTATGTTGCAATCAACTTTGCAAGGATCTCAAAAATACTTGACTCCTAGGGTATACTGTATGTCACTTGCTGATCCCACTTTTCATCATCCATGGTAGCAGGACTGGCATAATTAAATGACATAAGAAGTGCCATCAAAGGCAACAGGCCCAGAACTCTGGAACTGGGATGATATTACTTGTGTTACAGTTCCATCAATATCTGTCACAATTGATCAAAACAGGTTTGCTTATCTATAAAAGGATTGACTTTTAAATATTCAGTTTATCTTGGGGTAGTCATTTCATTTTGCTTAGATCACTTTAACCTTCTGTGAGAACTAGCAGAGCTTCCATTTGTGTTTACCCTCTAGAATAGAAGCATGACTCGTACATACTGAAGAAATTTTTTTTCTTAATATGCTGTCATTTAGAATTTCTTTTAACTTCCTTAAAGCCAAAACGTGATCTCTTGCTCACACGCTGCTGTTCAGTTTGGAAGGCTAATTTGGATTCGACTCATAGGATGGAAGATAAACAGCAATTTCACTTGTCGAAGGAATCCATCAGATGCAGCAGTTAATTTTGGTGATTCATCAACATATATAGCATTGGGCAATTGTCCAATGATGCATTCTAGCTGGCAGTGTGCTACAAGCAAAAACAGATAGATTTTTCCTATCCCTGCCGATTTGAAGGAACACTTCTTCAGCTACTAACTGCCTTATATCCAATTCTATGAGAAATAAAAAGACAAAGGAGGCTAACTAAAGTATATTTGGCTATACTCATCATTTTGCAATTCTTCAGAAATGTCAAGAATATTGTTTCTTGTATTGCCTAGTAGAGTTAGATTTGGTTAACATCCATATAATCTAGTGATTTTCAATATAGAGAATACTGTTTCAAAATGCTTTATTGTAGTTAATAATTCGAACAGAAAAATATTTTGCACAATGAACACTAAGACTTTTTATTTGTACACCACAGAGTCCCTCTGTATCTAAATCTGATAAATAAGTAAACACTCTATTTTTGTAGTTTTTTGAAAAATGTATTAGTCCCAAACTTACCATAGCAGGGATTAATTTTGCTACTCCCTTCAACTTATTACAGAGATACGTTTAAAGAAATAGCAAATGGGTTTAAAATATATAGTTTCCTTGGGTCAGCAAGCTATGGATCTCCCTTCCTGAATTTCACCTCAGTTGATCAGCTGTTCAGAAGAATCCCTTTACCTTCAGTGGAACTTTTAAGGAAGATCATGTATATGTTATAATCTACATGCCATAAACTTGCAATTGGCATTTCAGAGCATTCTAGACAAAAATGTTGCCATCAGGATTGGGTCTGGTATTATCAAGTGGTATTCTAATGAGTTCTACTTTTATCAAGGGACTGAAAAAATATTTATTTCATACACATAACAGTATGAAGTGGCATTATTAATACAAAAAGATGGTTAAGGGGAGAAAAACGATTGGAAAAGAGTCTTGAGACTGGAATCTGGAATAGGTTTCTGCTAAATGTTATGCATTAGGGATAAACATATTCTGTGTTTTCTTTTGAAGAAAGATTTGTTTTCTTTTGAAGAAAGAACAGATAAGACTAGTGGAATATTCCTAATTCTTTTAGATTCAGCTTGTGCCTCCTTTAAGAAATATGTATCTTTAAATGTTGCTGCTACCTCATAGCTAGGAAAACAATATTTAGGCAAAATTGGAGATAATTATTCTTTGAAGTTCTCTTCTCGCCTTTGGGGGGATAGTGTACTACCATCTACTGCCTTTCTACCAGCATTTGCATATCTTCAGATTTCTCCCCCTCTTTTCTCATGTTTGGTGGACTTTCTATCAATAGCTTTCACTTGTTTTCCATTTCTGCAGCAATCCTCTTATAGGCAGCCTTACCCACAGCTTCTTCCACTTCAACATTCCACCATTTTTTCACACCTTCCATTAGCATAATTCTGGAAACTTCTGTTGCATTCCATAGCACTCTTTTTTTATTGTGTTTCCAGTAGTTTCCACATCACCTTTAACATTCTTTTTTTTATTCATTCTCTTCGGAGTATCTTGTACTTTTTCATACAAGACATACTTTCTCTGCTTGTAGCCTACTTTTTTCACTTTTCCTTTTTCCCAAAGTTCTACTTTTGACACTACTCAGTCTTTTTCACATTCAGAACTTACTCATCCTTGTATTGATCAGTGCTTCCCTGTTTCCTCATAACAGATCAACAAGCTTTTAGATTTATGCTGTCATTAAATAAATGGGTCGCGATGGGTCAGACATGACTTCGCAACTAACAACAACAAAGTTCATATTTGAAATCAACAAACATGACATTGTACAAACTCATTATTCATTCTTGAGTCTCTAAATGATCAAGCTTTTTTTTTTTTAAAATCCATTAATTCTCATCCAACTGTTCATATCGTTTAACAGAATAATTTTTTGCTCTGAACCACGTTCATTCAGAATACGGACAGTATTTCTCCAAACCCATCCCTAATCCTTCCATTATTACTATTCACTGGATTATAACATGCAGCAGATAGATTCTTATTTTTATATAGACAGCAATTGAGATGACACATTGTTCTTTCTGATGTAAATGTTAGCCTTTTCACTTAAAATTAATTTTACAATTTCAGTTCCTAGCTCCACAAGATCAGACCACCTTCAAGCAGATACTTATCTTATGCTTTCCCTTTAGTAATACAATTCATCACACAAGCCTGTATTTAAGGTCCCATATTGTCTTCCCTTGCCCAACTTGATGAGTTTGAGATTTTCACACATTTGTATTGGTATAATAAAGTTGTAAATTGAATTATCAGCTTTAGTGGTGTCTGTGACACATACAGTATTGGTCAATCATTTTGAGCAGTATCCCATAAGAACAACTAAAGCCCCATTTAACTTCAGCTAGCATGGTAGCACATGCTAATTAGAATCTCTAATATAACAAAATACCAGTCTAAGTACAAAGTGCCAAATCCACCTGCAAAATGTATTTTTAAAAATGTAGCATCCTTAGATTGTTAAAATAACTTAGTAAGCAAATCCATAAAACAACTCACAATGGGTTTATATTTTATGAGCTGATATGCAGATTGTAGCCCTTGAGTTACGATTGTAATGAAGCCTGTCCATTATGGTTGCAAGTGGTCATGGCCATTAAGCAAGATGACATCACATAATGACCCCCACCCTCCTGCTCTCCCTGATGCACCAATTAAACAAACACATAGATTTTTAAGCAGAACACAGGGTGCCTCAGGAGTGCCTGTTCCAAGCCTTCCAAGGCTTCAGCCACTCCGAGGCGTCCCATGCTCCACTTCTCTCTCCTTGAGATCCTTGTAGTCCTTCTCAGCCAGTGACCTAGGGGAGATCAGGTTGGCTGGAGTTTAAACCCTCCAGCAACCAAAAAGAAATCATGCCATTTACGTGGGGGTGCTGAGAAGTTCCTGGCTTTCCCCAGAAAGAAGAGAGCCAGAATTATGAAATAATACATTTATTCAACATATCCCCCCCCGAGACTGATGCACTTGGTACAGCATAGTTCCAGCTTTTCTAGACTGTTCACATAAAAGTCCTTTGGTTGGGCCGCAAACCAGCTCTCAGCAGCATCTTTGACATCAGAAAGGACCTCAAAACGTTGCCTTTCAGGTGTTTCTTCAGAGTCGGGAACAGATAATAGTCTGAAGGGGCCAGGTCAGGTGAGTAGGGGGGATGGTGGACCAATTGGAAACCTAGGATGTCCAATTTGGCAGCCACAACATTGTACATGTGCTCAGGTGCATTGTCCTGCAAATACAGGATCCCTTTGGTCAACTTCACACCACGTTTCATCTTAATTGCTTCCTTCAGCTGGCCCAGGAGGTTAGCATAATACTGTCTGGTGATACTACAGCACTGAGGTAGGTAGTCCTTTTGGGCCAATTTCTGGGTTCGGAACATCTTCGGCTGCGGGGACCTGCTATGGCACCGTGTCCAGGGTTCCGAGAACAGCACTTGTTTTAGAATAGCCTGAATTGCAAACTCCAGCTGGCCTGACCTTCTTAGTCACTAGGAGGAAGCTAGAAGCTTTCAAGATCCAGCTGATTCACCCGTACTAGTCTCTGATCTCTGGATGGATGAGTGGATGCAGAGACCCAGAGTGGGGGGGCTGCAGAGTCCTTGAAGTCAGTTGTAAGTGCAGATGACAGGTTGCTGCAGCGGCCATAACTTTGAAACTGAGTTGTAAGTAGTGTTTGGGGGTATGTGTCATAATTTGAAATGATTGCTAAATAATAAGCCAAGGGCAATCTTTGTAGTATAATCCTATATAGCAGAGATTGATTTATTTATTTGGTTGGTTGGTTTTACACCCTGCCTCATTTCCCCGGTCAAGGAGAACTCGAGGCGGCTTACAACAATAAAAACAATAATATACAATTTAAAACATTTCTAAACGCAAACTCACAACCAACATTCATCCCAGGGGAGGGTACATTAATTCCAGGCCTTCCGCCAGAACCAGGTCTTGACGGCTTTACGGAAGGCCAGTAAGGTGGGGGTGGTCCTGATTTCAACTGGGAGTTGGTTCCAGAGGGTCGGGGCTGTCACAGAGAAGGCCTTAGCATGGGGACCCGCCAGCCGACATTGTTTATCTGATGGGACCCGCAACAGTCTGACTCTGTGGGACCTCACTGGGCGCTGGGAGGCACACGGTAGCAGAAGGCGGTGTGTACCAAATATTCAATTCTATTCACAGAAAAGTGAGACTGGAAAGGGGTGATAGGGTACCAAGAACACACTCTGGATGGGATTCCAGCTATAGGGAGCAGCAGGGGAGAAAATGTAAGTTTCTCCGAGGACTCAAAACCCCAGTTTCAGGCACGATTTCCCAAAAGAAAACTAAGAACCAGAGCTTTTCAGTTCATCAAAGCATCTTTTCACCAATCTGAAACTCAACCAGGTGTCTAGAGAGAAAGGAAGCTAAACTCTGGCAGACAATTTCAATGTTGGTCAACTCCGCCGTATTTCTTTCACTAAACTGTTTAATGTGCATCTACTCAAAAATAGGTCCTCTTAGTATTATGGGGTGTAGCGCCATGACAGCATCTCCAAGGCCCTAGCCTAAGTCTAAGGCAGTGGAAGCTGTTCTTCTTTTTGGCTTTTTGTCCTGACTTCATTATTAAAAAATAAAAGCCAAGAGGGTACTTAGATTTTCAGTTCCTTGCAGTAGTAAATTGGCTTGACAGCTCTTGGTCAAAACTCAAGATTTAATGAATTCAGAACCACAATGCATAACTGATAACAATTGTCCTATATAACAGAATTAACTGAGTGGGAAGGGACCTTGGAGGTCTTCTAGTCCAACCCTATGTTCAAGCAGGAAACCCTACACCATTTCAGACAAACGTTTGCCCAATCTCTTCTTAAAAACCTTCCGCGTTGGAGCACCCACAACTGATGGGGGCACGTTGTTCCACTGATCAATTGTTCTGTCAGGAAATTTCTCCTTAGTTCTAAAGTAGGTTCTCTCCTTGGAAAGCTCACCCCCAAATCTGCTTACCTGCAATGTTCTTGGGCTCTTGTTCCAACGTCCGGGTTTTACAACGCAAGAATTCACCCGTTCCATCAATCCATATGTACATGGCTTGTACCTTGTCACCTTGAGGGAGCTTCATGTACATCTGCTTTATGGTTTTGCTCAAGTGGGAACTTGCAGAGGTGGCCATGGTTGCAGCTGTGCCTGAAGTTCTGCAAGATGATGACCTAGATGGAGAGGAAGAGGGTGTCTATGAAAATTTCCCAAGGGGTTCTTTGCCAAAAAAAAACCTCAAGTGGGGACATTCCCAGAGTGCCAGCCTATGAGCTGGCTTAGTGCATGACGAACTTTCCACAGCTGATTACAATTCATGTACAAAATGTACATCTGTTGCAAGTTATCGTGTTTCTAACCGAAGATCCTGGAGGGCTGCAAACTATTTCCACAAGGTGAAAATCAGGCCCTGAATAAGCAACTATAACCTTGCCTTTGGAAGAACCGAATCTGATGCCCTCAATGTGCGTTAGGACTACAATGTGCATAATTCTCAGTCAATTTGGCTGCAGGATGATGGCAGTTGTTCCAACATAACTGGAAGGTACCGGCTGGGAAACGTTGCTATACAGTTATTATCCAGTAACATTTATGCATTAAAATGGGGGTTTAGAAATACTTAATTCTTAACTCTAAACCAGTGATTCCCAAAGTGTGAGCCGCGGCTCCCCAGGGAGCCGCGCTATCGTCATAAGGGCGCCGCGAAATATTCAAA
>JANHGC010003033.1:50447-64414 GCA_027560395.1 Boaedon fuliginosus | reverse complement strand
TAGTTTCTGTGTAAGCATTGATGGATTAATTCATTGTAGCGGGATACAAATATAATAAAAAATTATAAAATAGAACATAAATCTGAAACTGGTCAAGTGGTTGTTCTGATAGTCTTTAACAGCTGAACATTTAGGAATATATAAAATTAGTTAAATGTCACTGAATGAGGGCTCTGCTCATATATATTATATATATTTAAGAGACATGCTGATTTTTAGGAAAAAGTGAGGAAAACAAAACCAAGAATTGATTTCATCTACTGAGTGTGATGTCATAGAGTGACAAGTCCATACACTGACTGTGATCTGCATCCTTCTCATTCTTGAGCCAGAGAAATATGCTATTTTGAAAGTTTCCCGCCACCAAAACCCCCCCATAAAAAATAAATTTGCAGCATAAATACAATCACCTGTATTTTATTTCATATTTATTTTGAGAACAGAGATGTGGCTCAATATATTCTGGGCAATTAGAAGAAAGGGAAAGTTCACTTTTTTATTAGAACTCATTTTTAAGGCCTTAATTTACTATATATTTCTCATATTACACTTTAATTCAGCAGAGAAGTAACTTGATCAGCTCATTAATCCTTAAATAAACATTTTCTCCCACTTCATATAAAAATAACTTTAATCTTGCCATGTCAGATCTTATTAATATTCTTTCTTTAGAAATACAAGATTTAAGTTTTGTTGTTTTTTTTTCTTGCTAATAGTAAGGTCAACTTCATATAGAATAATTTTTATAGAGATTACTTTTGTAAAGGAAAGCTGTATGCGCACATAACAATTTAATATGTAATTTTCCTACACAGAACAGGCATCTGTCAGGAAAAAAATCTACATAAAAAATATCCCATAATTTGCAATACATAAATTTAAACCATTCTACACAATACAAAATAAAAATAGCAGTAATCTATGTGGGGGTTATTTTATATGACTTCTCTAATCACAGAGGAAGAGCTAATTTATTGTGATTAAAGGCACCAGGCTAGAAACCAGGAGAGTGTGAGTTCTAATCCTACCTTTGGCAACCCTCAGCCCTAAGAAGAAGGAAGAGGCAAATCACTCCTGAAAAATGTTGCCAAAGGCTTCTCCATCTAATCAGCAGGAGTCCAGAGTAACTTGAAGGCACACACACACACACAAAGCCAAAAAGGTTAGGATGCTGTTTTCTCCAGATTTGCTATAGTTGAAATGGTAAGATTGTAAAACAGAACCATTTGTTAATAAATATAATACTGTCTACAGGTCCAGTTATTCCACCTCACCAAATTTGCTGTGTAGGATTTGTGAGAATACTTAACTGTATGCCTTATTTACATGCAGGGAAGGAGAAAGGATCAACCGGTTGTACAAACTCACCCCTGCTCATCCACTGTTACATTTTGAATTCCACTACCTTGTTTCTATATTGTGTAGAATGGCTCAGTGTTTAGGAATCTTTTCAAAATTAGCCCTCACTAGCATGGTCTTTATTTCACAGAAAGGAAGAGTTTTGGCACTGGTTTTTTTTTAGTTTACAAATACAAACGTTATTGAGAATTATAGTCAGTTTAATAGATTTTCTCTTCATTTCTACCATTCTAGCCAAGGTCATTGACCTTATTACAGCATATAAAGTATTGCTCCAAATTTACTTCTTTTGATGTACTGATAACTAAAATTTAACTGGTTTATTCCTCCTGAAAACCCAAGGGAACAAAGGCATCAACTTTAAATTTTATTGCTGGTGAACTTAAAAGTTTTCTTCATCCAACAGAAATAACATACACATATTATGCTTTAACAATCCTGGGCATTTACATTTTATATTAATATTTCTATTGTTATGCACACAGACATTAATATTTTGGATTAAGCTGGCTGTTTATTCATTGATAATTTTATATGGCAAATTCTGCTATGAAAGTATGAAAAGAAACTCATTTGGAAAAATTGAGTGTTTTGGGAGGAAGGATAATTTATTAATTTTATCAACCTGAAATAACCAAACCCAGTGGCCAGTTGTGAAAACTCCACATAAATTATTGGGCATAGGGACGGAATTATGCCTCATTATGAGTATGATTCAATATGGTACATGTTTATACCAATAGGCACCTGCTTCTCAATTTTGTAATCTGTTTTATAATCTCAAGATTTGAAAGATCAAAAATGACTTACATATTACACATGAAATAAATATACCTTATGGCAGCTTACTGCCTCATCTATATGTATGATTATTTCTTAAAGAAATCCCCAAAATAAGATGCTAGGTTCAATAGAACATTGATCTCATTCATCATGGCAACTTTATAATAGCACCACTGGGGGTAGGATTAGCAGACCATAGCAAAATGCATAGACTTAATGATCCTGGTAAATTACGCAGTCAATACTGTACTGGTATTTATTTAAGGTCACAAAGCAAATGAAGAATCATTTTTAGTTTTCTCTAAAATTTCCTCAATGGGATCCATAGCTTAGCTTTCAAAAGGTTTTTCACCGCATAGTAATTCAAGAGTTTACAAATTAAAATTTGTGCAACTGTTATTTCCTGAACGAATAAAAGTAAGCAACCATCATAAAACTACAGGAAAGGGGCTTTCAGATTGATTCCATGGTAGGATCTGGAATCTTTTCCTTAAGTTATACAATACTTACCAATCTGTTTGGCCTCCATAGATTTGTAAGACCATTGACATAAGTATTATTTCCTGTCCTTTCTAAATGTTTTGTATCCATATCAAATTTCTTTATAGATTACTGGACCATTCATTCTCTATTGGCTAAGGAAAAAAGGAATATCTGATACTTACTATCTTAGTCATTTTTGCACTGCTTTATTGCCGTGTGATGTAGGAATACTCTTTTTTTAGTGGCTAATTGGCAGTCCTTTGTGGCTCCTATTGCAAATATTCCAACAAATGCAAAGAACATTTGGAAAAATCTAAAAACATTGCAATATGAGCCTCAGTTACACAGTATATGTTTTACAGTTAAGATTTAATTTGTCCAGAATTTCTAGATACTAGTTTAGTAGAAAATCTGGTTCTTGATAGCCAAAAAGGTTAAAATCTCCCTCAAAGCGGGCATAAAGGCGCCTTATGTCTCTCTTGCTTATGCCTGAAAAATAGTGTTCCACTTTTGTTTTGTTATATATTGTTATGCCTGGAGGAATTGGAGGATAAGATACCAGATGGTCAATTCCTGCTTCCTTTAAGATGTATGGTGCATCTTCCTCCAAAGTTTCATGATGTCCAATTACGCTATACGTTATTTCACAGGGGGCACATAGTTCAACATAGGTTACCCAATGAATTATGTGATCTCCAAATTGTATATCTAACCATCGATGATTTGGATCACCTAGGTAGCGCACAAAGTCCTCAAACTGCAGTCCTTTAGTCTCAGTGCGATTCTTTCTATATTTTCGAATAATTCCAGGAGCAATTTCGTGTCTATACCAAGGTTCAAATCTAGGATTGTGGACAAATTTATCCTTAAATGCAGAAATAAGCCTCTCAAAAGGATCTCTTACGATGAAGAACTTGAAATACAGTTTCAATCTAAATGGAAAACATAAGCAAAAATAATTGTGGATAGTATTTTTAAATTTACTGAAAATTCATAGTTTATAACCATGTTGATTTACCCATATTCTTCTCTTATTGACTATAGTAGCAAATGATATGCAATTGAGACATCACATACTGACTTTACAAACAGGTTAAATGTACTTGTTAGGGAAAATTTAAAAGAATATATTTATTTTGCTGTTAAGCATTTTTGCATACTATTCAGCTGAGAAATCTGCAAAAATTAAGTTCTTTGATTGCTTCCAGTTACATTCATCTAATGACAGAATAGTATTATAGAACAGATGGTTCTCCCTTAATGATATAATTGGGATTGGCAACTCATGGCCATGTTAACTTAATAAGCATAGTTGCAGCAATTCCAGTTGCTATCATTAGGTGATTCCCATATGGTTGCAGCATCCTGCAGCCATTTGCAACCTCCTGCCAGCTTCTCCATTGACTTTCCTTGGTGGAAGTTTGCAACAAAGTCACAAATGCTGAGTTCATTGTAATTGCAAGCTGGTTGCCAAGTGCTCCAATCATCATCACATGACCGTGGGACACAGCAATGACCCCAAGCGTGACTAACAGTTGTAAATCCCTTACCATAACTTTGAATGGTCACTAAAAAAAGACTATTGTAATTTGTTCCCAGACTGATAAAAACTGCCAACCTCTCCATTTTAAGAAAAAAATCTACTTCCTTGCAGGATTACAGGAAGGCTCATGGGAAGAAAACTAAGGAGCTTGTGTCTATCACACAGGTATCGGTACTAAAAGCAGAATGTTGAAATCCTTTTCTTCTCAATAAATCTTGTTAAAGAGAGCTCCTTGAGAATATTGTTTGGAAAGAATAAGACTATTTGGCCACTGTTAGGCAAATTATACAAATAAGAGTCCTTAAAAGGCTATTTAAAGAGACAACAATGTCAACATGTCTTATATCTTCTAGTCCTGCTCATTGGACTATATAGGTAGTCCTTGCTTAGTGACTGCCTCATTTAATGACTTTATAATTATAACAGTGATGAAGAAGTAACTTTATGATCAATCCTCATATTTGTGATCTTGCTGGTTTCAATTGTAACTAAACAAAGATTTCCTGTAGTCAATTTTTTTCCCAGTTATATCTTATTTTTAAAGATGCAAATGCAATCAAGGCCACTTATTAATACCATTAATTATCAAGATTAATTATTATTTTTTTAAAAATGAACTATCACTCCAGCATTTGTTTCCACGGAACTATTGTTCGTAAAGGTCTCTGTGTTTTGTGTATAGGGAGAGGCAGTTCCGTCTTTGCTTCCACATGATTTCTTAGAAATCCCAAAGGAGTACTTTGCAGCTATGCTCTTTTTTCTAAAGCCAAGATGTGAAATGCAAAAATAATAAAAAAGTGATTTTATAGCATACTGGTCTTTACTACAATTTTAATGTTTTTTATATAACTATGAGCCTATATACAGGGACAACGTAGATCACTAGCCAAAACTGTAATACAGGCAGTCCTTGTTTGTTTAGTGACTGTTCAAAGTTACAACAGCACTGAAAAAAGTAACTTATGACCATTTTTCACACTTACAACCCTTGCATAATTCCCATGGTCACGTGATTTACATTCGGATGCTTGACAACTGGTTGCAGTGTCCTGGGATCATATGTTCCCCTTTTGCAACCTTCTGACAAGCAAAATCAATGGGGAAGCAAGATTTGCTTAATAACCGTGTTACTAACTTATCAATGACTCACAATGCAGTGATTCACTTAACAACTGTGGCAAGAAAAGCTGTAAAATGGGACAAAACTCACTTCACAAATTTTTCACTTAGCAACATAAATTCTGGGCTCAATTGCGGTTGTAGGTCAAGGACTACCTGTACAACCTTTTCTGATTATTGCTTCTATTTAAGAGTTTATGGGAGTGGGCAGCTACAATACATTTAAATAAATAATCATAAACTGTACACAAATGATCAAAAATGAGATTTTCATAATGGCAAGAGTTTTCACAGACAGATTAAACTACTACCTACCTTTTTTTAATTTCAGAATCACTGAAGGAAGATAAACGTGGAAGACCATTCTTCTCATGGTCATGCACAATGTTTTCAGGGATCTCATCGATAGAAGGAAAAGCTCCTGAGAAAATAAGTTAGAACTTGCTATTACAATGATACCTTTCAGACCATTCCCATTATGATCTACATGATTATTTATTTATTAGGTAAAAAGATAAAGACAGATCAGGCTTTGGTGACCTCGTGGAAATGTCCATCAAGTAGTTTGCTGCTACATACTTATGGAATACTTTTCTACTTTCCAGTCCAGTCTCCATGTCCTCATATTACTATTAAGTTTCTCATCTTCCTACAATCCAGGCCTGAATCCCAAATTGCTCTTTAAAAAATGGAAAGCTCAATGGATTTATTTATTGGATTTATATTGCCGCCTATTCACCCATGGTAACTCAAGGCGGCTTACAAAATATGAAACCACATTTAAAACAATTAAAACTAACAAAAGAATCAAATAAATTAATATAGTACAATATAACAAAATCTTCCCCCAACTCCCACCCCAGCGACAGTCGATCACACAAGCCATTTAATGGACTCCATCCTGCTCTGGGTTCCCAAGACCCGCTGGCAGAACCAGGTCTTCAGCACCTTCTGGAAGAGTATTACAATGGGGGCCGTTCTAATCTCTGGAGGAATGATGTTCCACAGAAAGGGAGACACCACGGAGAAGACACTTCTGGTCCCACCAGAGGTATCTCTCTTGGGGATGGGACCTGCAACATTCCCTGCCTCCCCGCTCTGATGGGTCAGATAGATTTGACCAGGGGTTTGCACAAAACCATGCGGGCTGCTGCATTTTGCACCAACTCGAGCTTCTGGGTGCTCTTCAAAGGCAGTCCCATGTAGAGCGTGTTGCAATAGTCAAGACAGGAAGTGATTAGTGCTTGAGTGACTGTGAGTAGACTATTGGTCCAGGAAGGGCATAACTAGTGCACAACCTGCAGTTGCGCAAAGGCCCTCCTGGCCACAACCACCACCTGCTCTTCTTTGAATTGTTTTCATCACAACTACAAGTCTCCATGTAACAGCACATTGTGACAATCTAAGGTTTCTATTCAAAGACTCCTGGAATCTGTATATTGGAGTAATTCCTTTCAGTTGTCAGCATGCCAGATTATAACATTCTATGTCTGGAAGATATTTTATTCCAAATTCTGACCAATTGCTGAATCTGGAACTGCAACAGCTGGATCCAAAAATACAGTGGGCCAGTTGTACTATTTATTTTAGATATAGGCAGAAAGCCAGATTCCTATTACTGACGTGATTAGTCAATTCCCTGATTTCATACTACCCACAGTTATGTGTAACTCTCCATTACAGCCTTATGCCCGGAAAGTATATAAGCCAGAGTACAAGCATACAGGTAGTTCAGAAAGTTTGCCCTGACCTTAAGCCAAAATCCAATGTTGTAGAAATCTGTTTGTACACTATGACTTTCTTTTCCTTTACTTGTAATAATAGATCTGTCATCCTCCTATCTGCTCCAAAGGGTCTCCACTTACAATTTATTACAATATTTTAATTATAGCCCCCAAAGTCAATTTTTTCAAAGCAATATTGTCTTTCACATAATATCCACATGGAATCAAGCTGATTTTATAATGTAGTAGAACTGAACCTGTCTCACTGTCTTTGTTTTCTATTAAAATCAAAGGTGCTACTACTGGCAAAATAAATTACAATTTTATTACTCTGTTTTATAGTGGCTTTTTGGTGTTTGTTATTTTTACAATCTATTTTTTTAAATTTATTTATTTTATTTTATTCAAATTTGTAGGCTGCCCAATCCCGTAGGACTCAGGGCGGCTCACAACAATAAAAACACAACCATAAAAACATTAAAAACATTTAATTAAAACAATTAAAACATGAAAAATCCCCTTAAAATTACTAAAATTTTGGTGGGTCACGCTTATTTTTATTATAATTTGCCCTGAACTAAATGTCACCAATAATTCAAAATGGATTCAATGATGTGGTAACAGATAAAGCATTATCTGTTCCTTCTAAGTAGGTTAGGCTGTCAGACACCCATCTATATCTATATCTCTGTCTGTCTGAAGTAGATGTGGTGCCAATGCTCATGTGATTTAAAATAAAATTGAACAAACGTTCTACCAAAGAACCTGTATATATTCCCTAAAGATGGTGTTATGTTCAAATAATAAACTTAATTGTTCAATTCTAAAAAAAATGGATATACATTTTTAAGTTATTGATTTGTATTAATTCCAGCCAAGGAAACCATTTCCACTAGAAATTAAAATATGGAAATACGTTGCAAACATTTTTGTAATCATCCTTTTCTTCTTCCCTTATCTCCAAGCTGCATTTTGATCAAATTTTATGCCGTGAAGAATCCTGGCGTTCTTGAGAGCTTTAAATTAAGCCTTTAAATATAAGGTACCTGTGATACCTTAGTTGTCTAACTTTAGCGTTTAATCCAAGCACACAATCATTTCACAAAATAACCAGGACAGGAAGCCTATTATATATGTAGAGTTCTTTGGGTGGGCAATGACAGACCTAAGTAGAAGAGCTAGAATTGGGCTAGGATATTTGGAGCGGCTTTTAAGCAAAATATAAAATGCCAAAAATAAAAATGTATTCCACTGAATCGTATTATTTTTATATTTTTCTGTTAGAAATTTTTGAAATCTTTCTTTGTCTAAGCAAACACACATTTGAGACTTTAAAAGTTAATGGAATACCATTTAAAACAATCAAGACTTTCTTCCATTGAGTATTGCCAACTTTTGGAGTTTGACAGAAGAGGATCTTGTGCTTATCACATACAAAAATTCGGTCCAAAACAAACTTGGAAACAGTAGTATGGGTGAGGTTTTTCAGAGATGCATCTTGGCAGACATTCCTGAGTAGTTCAAGCCTCTCCATATGGACCAGGCCTTCATGTACAAGGTCTTCAGATAGACCTTTTCCTATTGTCTTAATATAAAAAGGGATTGGGATGGCAGACAAGAAGAACAGAAATTATTTTGCATTTCAAGGTTCAACTCATACAAGAAAAGCTAGCATTTCAAACATATACAGGCAGTCCTTGACTTACATCCATTTGTTTAGTGACAGTTCAAATTTACAATGGCACTGAAAAAAGGGACTTAAGACCACTTTCACATGATCTCTGTAGCATCCCCATGGTCACATGATTTAAAATTCAGATGCTTTGCAACTAGGAGTTGCAGTGTCCCAGGGTCATGTGATCATCTTTTGCAACCATCTGACAAGCAAAGGCAATTAGGAAGTCAGATTAACTTAACAACTGTTACTAACTTAACCACACCAGTAATTCACTTAACTGTAGCAAGAAATATTGCAAAATGGGGCAAAACTCACTTAACAACTGTCTTGTTTAGAAAATGTTGGGCTCAATTGTGGTCGTAAGTTGAGGAGTACCTGTACAAGGTTTCTAAATGTCAGTATTGCAGTATTACTGTCTTTTGAAATAGCTGCTTCTGTCAAGCTGATGCAAAGTAGTTTGATTTCATCAATAAAGAAACAAAATAAAAATTTAGAAATTAAGTGAATTTATAAATAGGGAACCCAAACCAAACAATATTCTAAATGCGGACTAAAATGAATGATTTTTTTTTCTGCACCATGGAAAGAAAAAGAAATATGGTTTTCACTTTATTGATTAAAAATAAAAAGAATGCAAAAACGTTGCAAACTGGTGGTGTTTAAATTTTTAAATTTAAATGAAAAATTGAAGTACAATTTAGAAACTTTTAGAACTTCTAAATGTGTTCTAAAAGCTGCTACAGAAAGTGGTACACAAAAGATTATAGTTAGAATCTGTTATGTTCCACATATTCCCAAATAAGCATGCTTAGGAATGTATCCTCAATTATATACAAAAATATAAAATATTGTGTTTTAAAATATGAACACAATCAATAATGTAACAAAATTTTAATTCATAAAACAATATCAAAATAGTTTTTAAAACTAAAACTCCTCAATTCCTGGACAATAAAGCAAGGAAAAATGGCTATAGTGATGCTTTGCTCATAAATCTCTATAGTATTTGGCTGACTGGTTCTAGGAACCAGTTACAATATTACGCAATGAAATATGACATAGAGAACCATACCATTTATTTAGCCTTTCAACCTCTCCTTTTTATATACCTGAAACTGTCCAGGCAGCCTCTTATCTTTTGTTATGTGACCTTTTCCTACTTCACTTAGAGTTGTTGGTATTACTGGCTCTTGCTTGGCACCATGAACTAGATGAAGAAAACAGAACAACTGAAGAAAAGCAAACTTTTTTTCATACTGCATAAAACATTTTGATCATAACTATATAATTATAATAAAATTACACTTCAAATCAGGCTGCAATTCATGATTTTAAATAGAATACAAATTATTAAAAAAAAAATCTCATGATTTGGAAAACCTCAGTGCAGGGGTGTCAAACTCTATTTCATTGAGGACCGCATCAGGGTTTTGTTTGACTTTGGTGGGCGTGGCCAAGGCGGGCGTGGCCAGCTCAACATCACTTGTGTGGTGGCCTGAGCGCTCTGCCAGCGAAAATGGGCTCGAGTATTCCACTTTCGGTTGCAACAGCTTCCTGTAACCCTCTGCCAGGAAAAATGGAATTCAGGAGGGCCACCTGAGCTTAGTTTTTGCTGGCAAAGGCACCATGGGCCGGTTCTTTGGGGTTTCCAGGGCGGCCCCGCAGGCCAGATCTAAGCACCCCGTGGGCCAGATCTGGCCCCCAGGCCTTGAGTTTGATACCCCTGCCTTAGTGTAATGACCTCGGTAAACCAGATTCCCCAAACCTGTCACCTACATACAGTGAAACAATACTCCCCTTCTTCTCAGACAGTTACAGTATGTTTGTGCTGTTTCTTAATGTCACAAAATCACCAAACTGCTGCAAAGTTGATTGGAAGATGCTAACTTGGTATAGTGTTTCTAATTAATTAAAACCATTCTCCTAGTCTGTGAAAGGGAACAGGGATAGAAGTATCTAATAGAACTAAGCATAAACCTTCCCTACAGGACAGGATATAAGTGATTTTAAAATCTATGCACAAGTATTACATGTTCAATTGAAAAGGAACAATACACAAAACACTCAGATATGCCAAAACCGGTATCTGTACCTCTCGATATAAAATTAAAATTCTATCAAATCTGTTTCATTTCACATTTTCCTAGATAGTGTTCAACGTTGAAAGAAATAAGGAATAATTGATAACATTCAACATTTAAACATTTGCCAAAAGCAAAGATAGAAAAAACCAAGAAAAAGTGGGAATCAGTGCATTAACAATTTCACTGTTGCAACTCACAGGCAAGCTGCTTCATCTTTTAGGCTTATTTTGAAGTCAACATAATGAAAATATGAACGGGTAGGAAAAAACAAAAGTAGATGATCTGTTTTATTTCTTTCACACTGTTTTGTACACAAAAATTTGTGAAAAATTGTTAGCGATTACTTAGATTAATAAGAATAAAGTTGGATCAACTTACCATCAGGATCTTTGAAGGTCAATGTGATGAACTTGCTAGCAACCATGAACATGAATATTACCCAAAAGCATGCAGCTAACAGCAGCCACCGGTGGTGCATGTTGTCAGATATGAGCCATGTAACTTCTGTTAGTTTCTGCTTTTTAAAAGCCACAAAAATAAATTAATGCATATACCTTTTGTTTATTTTATTATCAGTCTCTACAAGTAATGAAAGATCTCTGAAATACAGGAGGTCTAACAGCACAGCCTTTAAACTACCTATGGTGTTTGTCTTCTTATTCTACTACCGTGATTTTTGCTGAAAATTTATTTATGTATTAATTACACTTTTATGCCGCCCAACTCCCGAAGGACTCTGGGCGGCTTACAACAGAGATAGCAATAGCTCTCAGATGTTATATACTGCTTATCAGAGCTTTACAACACTCCCCGAGTATTATTCTTCAAAATAATGGTAAAATGACCTTTTCATTTATCACCCAGTTATAAGCTTGTCTTGCATAGACTATCCTCTGGGTATTTTTCATTCCAACTGCTTTTTAAAACTCTAAATTAAAAAAATAAAATCCCATAATGCCAAATCAAAGGTTGGAGAAACTTGGAGAAAATGTTCTAAGGTTGATTCTCAGAAGAATGCCTATTACTGGACTTGGAGATTGTTAATAGTGAATCTGGCTTCCTCATTGACTTTGGTTCTCAGAAGGTTGTAAAAGGGGGTCACACAACCCCAGGACACTGCAACCATCATCAATCAGAACTAGTTGCCAAGCATCCAGGTTTTGATCACATGACTTGGGGATGGTGCAAAGATTGTAAGAGTGAAAAACTGTCATAACCTTCTTTTTTCAGTGCCATTGTAACTTTGAATGGTCATTAAATGAACTATTGTAAGTCAAAGGCTACCTGTATTCCTCTATGTATAACTATTCTTTTAGGACCATTCAAAGTTGCAATGGCACTGAAAAAAGTGACTTATGCTCATTTTTCACACTTACAATCATTGCAGGATCCCCATGGTCACGAGATCAAATTTGGATACCTGGAAATGTCCCAGGGTCATGTGATCCCCTTTTGTAACCTCTGACAAGCAAAGTCAATGGGAAGCCAGATTCACTTAACCATGTTACTAACTTAAGAACTGTAGTGATTCACTTAACAACTGTGGTAAGAAAGGTCGTAAAATGGGACAAAGCTCAATAACTATTGCTTAGCAATGGAAATTTTGGGGTCAATTGTGGTCATAAATTGAAGACTTATCTATTTAAATTGTGATCATAGGTCGAAGACTTATCTTCTTAAATAGTCTTGACTGATTTGGGGAGGTGAATACAGAGAAAGGAAAAGGGAAATGATATTTGGTCAGAAGCGAGCTTGGGATATAAACTTTCAGGCCTTCGGTAATTTACTGATCACTTACTCACAGGTCATCCTTCGTGAAGCGTACAAACCAGCGTCTGCATTTCCCATGTGAGGTGAGGAGAGCACATCTTTCTACTTTCCTGGCCACTTTTTACACAATCAAGAGCATTTTAACAAACTGCATCACTGTTTGGTTTAGTGGCAGCAGTGCCTCAGATAGAAAGTCCATACAGAGAGTGGTAAGGACAGCAGAGAAGAAAGCTTATAGGAAGCTTGGTTCCTGTCATTCAGGATACTGCTTATAAGCACTATGTTGCACCCCATTGTTAGCACCCCACACACCTACATTATGGTCTGTTTCTGTTGCTCTCCTCTGGGAGGAGGTTTCGAAGTATTTCTAGCAAGACTACCAGATTCTGTAACTGCTTTGTTTCCTATGCCATCTGTCTGATAAACTCACAAGATTCGTTTTTCTTGCCATGTACATGTATACATCCAGACTAGATTGTGTTGTTTCTCTGTGTCATTTAATATATGTTGATATATGCATAATTTTGTATTGATTTATGTAATTGCATATTGAAGGTGGCGACCCTTTGAGAGGTATATGCAATGAAATTTCATTTTAATGTATGCCAATTAGTATATATTCAAAGTGACAATAAAGTTATTCTAAGTCTAAATCTAAGTCTACTACAGGTCCTGTTTACCCAGTATGAGGCCAACCCAGTACGGTAAATATTTCTCAGTTGTTGTGGGGAAAATAGGAGGAAGAATGTATGTTGGATATGTTCACTGACTTGAGTTATTTTTAAAATGAAAAAGGCTGAATATAAATAAATAAATTCTCCAACTCTTTGTGTAACAATGCAAACTTTGTGTAAGAGAGCCAAACTTCTAAATTTAAGTGATAATCATTCATTGATGTCATGCTGAAATGGTCCATTTCCCCATATAACAGGAAAAAATTCTTAACAACTATATAACTTCTCAAAAAGTTCTTAGCTCATACAGCTTTCATAAGGTTTTATTATAACCTGGATTCAGGTTTTCAGTACATGTATGTTATCTGGAATTGGCATGATGCTGCATAAATATGAAGGTGAGGTTCGTGGCTGTCCTCCAGAACCTAAAGATTTTTGGTATATAATTACAGCTGTTCTGTTATTACTCAAATTGTTTTCTGTCAATATTCAAAAATGAAAGAGCATTCCCAGACTTGAGCTTCTCCTGTAACAAAAGGAATGACAATTTTGAGACAACATTAACAAACATTATATATACGTGCAAAAGATACTCATTTAATTGATGTTTACGAATAAATTCATAAATTATGTATTATAAAAGCAATAGCACTTAGACCAGTGTTTCTCAAACTTTGTTGGTTCACCGCCCCCTTTTAGAAAAATTTGAATGCTTAATGCCCCCCTGCGAAGCCCCAACCCCAGGGTGGG
>JANHGC010003033.1:28801-42562 GCA_027560395.1 Boaedon fuliginosus | reverse complement strand
GGAAAACAATATGAAATATTTCTATCTTTATGTACATAGAGGTGGTCAATTGATCCCACCTCTGACCCATGTGCATGTTGTCACTTCCTTTCAATCTTGTCAGTTTTAAAACAGTGTCAATATTTATTGATTGGCAGGCCTGGGGCCACTAATTCTCCCTGTATGGATATATGAATTGTATGATTCAAGATGTTTTTAGCTGTTTAATGTTTTAAATGTTTGAAATATTTATTGTTTTATTGTAATAATTTCATTGTATTTTTACAACTCTGAGCCACCCTGAGACTTTAATGCAAAAGCTGGAGGATTTACCTGAGTGGTTCCCAGTATCTGTGTATGAAATTAAATCTGTTATTGGCCAGCTCAGGTGGGGGAAATCCCTGGAGCTGACTTTATTCCCCCAGAACTACTGAAGAATAGCATATAGAATGGTGAGCTCCGATCTTGGCATTGTTTTTCACCTATATTGATACCGCTGGAAGTATCCCTGAGGACTGAGACTTGGCAAATACTGTTCCAACCTTTAAGAAGGGAAGGAGAGATGACCCTGCTAAGTACAGGCCAATTGGCCAGCTTAACACAATCAGTACATTTTATGCTAAGCATGATATACTTAAGGATTGCCTGGATAGGGAAATCTAATAGTGGAATAGCAGGCCGATTTTAAGAGAAAGCAGATGCACCATTGATTAATATTTGGTCCAATTGCACTTGATAAAAAATAGGCAACCAACAAATGTGTTATAATTGTATGTTGCCTTTATAGATCTTAAGGTAGATTTTTATTCTGGATCCAGTACCAAATTATGGGAGAAATTGCATCAATTGATTGTAGACGTCTCCATTTAATTTGTTCCCTTCATCCCAATACAGCCCTGTTTTGGGATGAATATAACACTGACCTTAAGGTCAGGTGCAATATGCAAGGGTTTTTCTTGAAACCAGTTATAACTCAAAACAGGATAAAAGGAATTATTTTGTCCCTCCTTCTTTTCCATTTTTATATGAATCATACGATGAGATGTCTAAACACGCTATATTTTCATGTTCCAAAATCAGATCACAACATTACCCTGCTGTTAATACAGTTAATGCTGTATTTCTTTCCAGAACATCAATAGACCTCAAATAGCTCTCAGAACTTTGGTCCTATACCACAATTACAATCTGGAAATTAAATATCAGAAAACCAAGATGATGGCTTTTGCCACAAGGCCAAAGCTCTATGGAGCATTAATGGCCATAAAATAGAAGTAGACTAGAATGACTAGCTTTAAGTAACTAGGAGTATGCATGCCATTGGCTTGAGGAAAGCCCACTATGAATACGCTGCTGCTACTGAACAAAGATCTGCCAATGCCACATTTTTCCACTCCAAGGGACAATACTATGTTCTAGCCATACTTAAGCTCTTTCAGGCTAAACTGGTATCCCCACTCCCTTAGGGACTCTGGTTAGTCCCCTAGCTTTGTGTTTCATCTCATTCGACAGTATTGGGTGGGCTACTGGGGGTTCGCAGGGTTTGGGAGGACCCCTTGCTAAGAGTCTGCTGAGTTTGGAGAACCCCCAAATCCCATTCCTGTCTCAGCACAATTAATTCTTGAGAATCTAATCCTTTAAATCTAGGCCACCCTCCTTCCTTGGTTCTTAAAATGAAATACAGTTGGGTAAAACAAATCCTGAAGCAAAGAATAAAGGATGCAGAGGGGCAAGCAGATCTAGGAAAGGACCCAGCATACAACAGATATAATTCTACTGCTACCAGTTACCACACAGTTAGAAACACCCAGCCATCGGAAAGCTATCTCTCTTGCCTCTCCTCTGCAATATTGGATTGTGAAATATAAAAAAGTATCTAAAAGGCTGAAAAGCTCTGCCCTGTAATTCCAGAAAGGGGGAAACTACAAAATGTTTTCTCTTTTGTTGGTTCTTTTATGGAGACAGACTAATCAGATTCATACTACCTCTGATTAGTAGATATCCTGGTCACCCAGATTCAGACTATACCCAGATGTTGCTCATAGATGAAGTACCCCTTGTTACAGTGCATGTAACTACTGTTTCTGCGGCAAGGAGGAAGATCTGTTGTACCCTGATGGGCCAATCTCCCACAATCCATTCTTTGTAGCTAAAATCCATTTAAATTTTAGATATTATTATTTGTTGTAATTTTAGATGTTATATTTAATATAATTTTATTATTTCAATTACAATTTAATATAGCCTGTATCCTGGACCTCAGTTACATATGTTAACTAGGTTATAAATGTGTTTTAACCCTGTCTTAGATTTCATTTTGTTTGTTCATTCAATTATCCATCTATCCATCCATTCATTAACACAACACTCTGCTTGTACTGGTCTATGATCACAATAAATTGAATTGAATCAAATCCAAATAATCTTCCATGACTCTTTTCTAACTATTTATCCATCGATCCTAAAAGTAAAAATTCTGGCTTCCGCTGAACTAAAACCCTCTGTCAAGGAAAGTATTTGAATCCATTTTTTTTTAGTTTTTTCATGTCCATTAGGCATGATAAAATTTGAAATGCGTTCATACATTCTAGATATTTTCTCTGGTGTCATGTGCCAACTTTCTCTTCATGCTTATTGAATGCTTCATTATTTAATTCAGATGAATCAGATACCATTTTTTTCTTGCCTAGAGATGGTATATTTGAGGGAATTTGCTTTTAATACACCCATTTTGGGTTGGTAAATCATTAATGATTAAAACTATATTGTGTTTTAAAGAACTTTGAATTTAATTAACTTGGAAGGTTGCCAAATATATTAATTTTGGGTGGCGGGGAAGGACTGGAAAGATAGCTAGCATAGTGTTGGATTAGGAATAGGAAGATCCTAGTTTAAGCCTAAACCATGGAAGTCCACAGTTCCTTAGCCCTGTCATCCAGTTGCACTCTTCCCTGGATCAAGCAGCTCTCCAGACAATCGCTCCTGCCCTTGTTACCTCACAGCTTGATTACTGCAACATATTCTACTTGGAGCTGCCCTGGAAAACCACTCAGAATAAGCCCACCTCACATGTCCATGTGTCACGCCTGCTTTGCAAGCTGCCATGGTTGATGGTGAAAAATTCAAGATGCTAGTTCTGACCTATAGAGCCACATTTGGCTTTCAGCTTGGTTATTTGAGGGCCTACCTGTTTCCCACAGTTGCTGCCTGGCTACTATGATCTGGCAGAATTGGCATGTCTCATTCATCTCATTCAAACAGTGTCATCTTTTGGGAAATACACCCTATGTGTATAGGGGCACCGGCCCTCAACAATGAGATCTCCCCGCTTGCCCTGAGATCCATATATCTCCAACCTAAGGGTATTTTGGAAGAACTTGAAAACTTGGTTTTATTTCCATGTCTTGGGATAGGATAGATGAGACTCTTGTTTGTGCTCTTTTCATATTTTAGGATGTTTGGACTTGCCTTCATATAATTGTTTTGTAATTTATATTTGTTCTGTAATTGAACTATATTTCATTGATTTTATGTTCTTTATTCTTTGAGAAACCAAGAGTCAGTTGGAGTGCCTAGAATCAAAACTGAATAAATAAATAAATAAATAAATAAAAACTATTTCACAAGGTTGTGGGGGGAAATAGAAGAAGTGCTAGATTATGCTTCCTGAGCTTCTGAGATGGGATATGGAGCGAAAAATAATCTATGATTTGGGATTTAAAATCTTGGATTGAAATTATACACTGACTTTCAGCCTTTGAATAGACTATTGACAGAATGGAAAGATGATCAATATGATTCTATTTGAACAAGCCTTAATATGTTGTTTAAAATACCACATATTTTATGTTTATGAAAGTACAGACCTAATTACTGAGTGCAGACTGGATTACTGAGAATCTTGCCCAGTGCTATTCTGAGATTGGAAAAAGGGCTGGTCAGGATAAAGAGAGGATCTGGCAATCAATTCTGTTTTTCTGACTAAAGATTAACTTAGCCACAATTGGTCTGATTTCACTAATTACAAAGGATAATTAGTACATGACAAGAAAAATATATCTAATCAATCTATCTCCAAAGTTCTTATTGATTTTGGGTTTCAATAAGGCTTTTCTGTGCTGAAACTATTGATTGCCAGCCAACAAGATGGGAAGTCCAGTAGTATGTAGGCCCAGGCAGAAAATATCCAGTGAATATATAGGCTCAGGCAAAAGTTAGTCTTTTTTACTAATATTTTAAGGCAGCAATTATAAATATAGTCATAGGGTTGGCTCAGATTGAGATAAACAAGGGACAAATCCAAAAAACAAGACAAAATACAAGGTGAGGTGGAAGCTAGAGTTTTAAGCATGGCATGGCAAGGTAAACATGTTAGAACTGCAGTTTGGAAAAGAAGAAGCTCAGTATCTGCCCTCAGGAAGTGAGGCCAATAAATCAGGCATGGTGAGCCTCCATCCAATATATAGCTGTGGGAGTTTACTTTTCAGTATTGGTTCTTCTGCAGGCTACTTTCTTGGCAAGTCTCTCAGATCTACTGAGTTCTGTTCTCTGTTGTTGAATCTTTATAATAGCACCTTTCTTTGGGACTTGATGCCTGGACTTCTGAGAGGCTTCCAGTGGGTGCAATCAAGGTGTCCTAGGGATTTCCTAGAATTGTGAAAACAAACACACCAAGACACTTGTCCCTAGAAGGCCCTGCTCCCCTTCCTCATCATAGGACATGTCCAGGAGAGCTATAACAAAGGCCAAAGAAATAATTAGGTGGTGAATTGGAGAAACAGAGTTATTAAATGAGCAAGCCAATGTACTGAAGATCTCTCAGTCATTGAAGGAAATACAGAGGGTGCAAAATACTGTAGTTATTCTCACATACCAATTATAGATAGGCCTTTTTTCAGGACTTGCTTTAATATTCTCCCTTTAGCCATCCTGAAAGACACATTCTAAAATATTCCAGTGTCACAGAGACTATAGCCATATGGATCAGATAGAAATGAAACCATGGGCCGTATTTTTTTTAAATGTGTGTTTTATTCTGATTTGCAAACATAACTTCTCCAGCTATTTTTTTTAATCTTCCTGGTCATACTGAATAATTTTATGTAAGAAATCCCCAGGTTGCCAAATATGTGGCAAATTTTTGCTATTTAGCAAAAAATCGTGAGAAAGTCACGATTATGCATTTTCTGCAGAGATTTAGTAACCTTGCTTACAAAGAGAATTTGTTAAATGTTTTATTAAGTTTTATTGATTATATTATATGTCCTATCAATGATTGTTGTAAAGTTTTGATTTGATTCTAAAAAGAAACAATGAAAGCAATACATATTTTTTTCTGAATGAACTATTTTTTAAAACTCAGTAATAAATTAATGGATATTATAATTTTTATAGCCACTTTATCTCTATTGACAATTGTCAATCTCTTTCCTATTCTATGCACCTACTTTCACTCTTAAATTTACTCTAGTTTAGAATAGGAAATATTTTTTTACTTCTTCATGCTGCTTTCTTCTAGTTGCTATTTTGATATACAGTACATTAATATGCCTTCTCTTAACATATTGTTGTGTTTAACTACTTCAGTAAGCCAAGAACAAGAATGATGAATTTTACAATTCAATTGGTATCACTAAATTGTTAGTAATTTAATAAGAGTAACTAAAACTAGTCTAAGAAAAGGAGATTTTAAATTTCATACCTACCTTGCCCCCCTCAAGGGAGAGAAATCTACAGATCTATTGTCATCATTGAAGTGGCAGGAGAACCTAGAACAGAAGTTTGAACAATGACCTTATTGCATGGGCAAATTAATAAAGAGGTAGTCATTTCTTGGAGTCTACTATATTTTATAAGTAGCATGAAGCATGATTCTTATCTATATGCTACTAAAACTCTACTGTCTGCTTGTCTGTTTGTAACCTTCAATTAGCATCATAGCACAAAAATATTTGAATCAAAGTAACTCAGATCTGCTAGCATAAATAAGGGGTACAAAATATGGGATTCCTTACTCCTGTGTAATTGAAATTTCAAGGATCTTTATATCAGTTGTATTCACAAAGGTCTGGCTGTCACAGCATCACCACAGTTACTTTATTTTATTTTATTAGATTTATACCCCGCGTCTCTCCCCTGGTCAAGGGGAACTCATTAGTCATAGTAATATAATTGTCATTTCTGACATTCTCTGAAAGCTTCCCACAAAATCTTTGGGGAAGCTGGCAGAAGTCAGAAGTCAACTCCCTCTTCCACTGCTTTTTTGCCCACCCGTGGTCGTTCTGTTTCTTTGTTTATGTCTAAAGATTAAACTATTAAAAGAATAGAGTTGTCAAGTTTAATGTAATTATTTATTTATTTATTAAATTTATATGCCTCCCATTTCACTATAGAACTCCAGATGTCCAATTCCATACCAATAGAGTATACCTATTGAATTACAAATAATGATAACTTGCTTCCTTTCTGCTTTTTTAACATATGAGCCATAGTGGTACAGTGATTAGAATGCAGCACTGCAGGCTACTTCTGCTGACTGCCTGCAGTTTGGCAGTTTGATTCTCACCAGCTCAAGGTTGACTCAACCTCCCATCCTTCCGAGGTCGGTAAAATGAGGACTCAGATTGTTGGGCGAAATATGCTGACTATAAACTGGTTAGAGACGGCTGTAAAGCACTATGAAGCAATATATCAGTCTAAGTGCTATTGCTATACTATACAGCCGTGGTGATGAATCTATGGCACACGTGCCAGAAGTGGCATGCAGAGCCATTCCTCCCAGCATGCGAGCTGTTGCCCCACACACATGCGCACATGCCTCCCGCTATTTTTCATTTAAAAAAAAAGCCCTCCTGCCCACCCTGGCTCTATACTGGCTTTTCTTCCCTCTTTTGAAGGTGATCAGCGTGGCAGCGTCGATAAGTTGTTTTTCAGAAGAGGGAAGATTGCGCACAGAGGGGGAAGTGTGCATGCATGTGCATGGATCACTTGCGCATGTGCATGTGCATGCTTTCAGCACGCGGACCCGAAAAGGTTCGCCACCACTGCTATACAGTGAAACCCTCAGGTAAACTTAAAGTGGAATTAATAACAGTCAAGTTTTAAAACAACAATCAGGTCTTAAAAATAAAAGTCAGGTTTTTAAAACAGTTTTTTTTCTATTGATATGGATTTCAGAATGAATTGTCTATTAAAATTTATTGTTGACAATGTTTATTCTATGTTGATTTTTTCTATTTATTGTCTGGGACTAGTTTTAATATTCAGATTGTTTCTAAAGTAAAGATGTAGCTAAAAGGACAATATAAATTGATTTATATTGTCCTTCCCACTCCCCTTTATTTATTTCTTTGAAGACCTTTAACTGGGATAAAATCGTGTCTAAGTATATGTGTGTCTGTGTGATAAGATTATTCAACCAATCCTGGGTTAGAATTATTCAGAATTATTTATATTTAGTAGAGAGCCACTGAAATTACTACTAATATAGAAACTGATTTCAGCGTCTGTTGGAAGTATGATTAAATCTGTATCCAATTTTCCTGCTGGAACTGTTTATTTGAGCCACACTATTTCTCCAGAAAATTTTAGAGGCACTTCCCTTTCCCACCTGGCTATGTCCTAGTCCCCTTTGCCTCTCTGTTCTTTTAAGGGCCTTTCATTCTGTGTATAGAGATCTAAGTAATTGGTAGACTTGCTGAGAGTTGATGGGGGGAAACTTTGCTTCTTAAATAAAGACACAGCATGAAACTTAATGAGAAAACGAGGATACTGTGAGGCACTGATTGGTTCTTTTTTTCAGTGTTGCAAATAAAGATGCCTCTCAAGTTTAGACTAGGCATAGTAAGGTTAATAGTAATCTGGCTGCTTCATGAACTTGAATTGGTGATACAGAAAAGTTTGGGTTTGATTTGGTGGATGAAAATGAAACAGTCATTTCGTCTTTTCCCTTTGCTCTTTGTAATCTGCTTTTGCACAAGTCAATTCAGTTCAGGTAAGAATCATTCTTACTCCATATTTATTTAAGATGTTTGTGTATTGCCCCAACTCTATGAGTGATTTGCTGTACAAATGAAAACCACTTTGTAGATATCCTGTCTGTGTATGGTGTGTTTCTTGTTTCTATAAGCTTTAGAAGTCAAAGACCTAAAATGAGATTCTTGTTTTAAGAACTTTACCATAAGAGATACAACTCTTGTACTGAATAAATGAAATACTGATTTTCCTTGATTCATATTTAGTACTTTTAGTATTTTTCAATCAATGGACTAAGGATGATTAACACGCTTTGCATTTTCTCCTTTTCTTTGCACAAATTCAGTGCAAGGGAACTTTCAAACTCTTAGTTAACTAGTGGAGAGAGAGAGAGGGAGAGGGAGAGAGGGAGAAAGAGAGAAAGAGTGGGCGGGGGAGAGAGAGATTCTAACCTTTGGTTAGAATTCCTATAACTTTCTATATCTCTGAGCTATCCAGGGTTCTGAATAGAACATGACAGCCATTTCCTTTTCTATGGAGAAATTTTTAGATAAAAGTTTTGGTTGAAACAATTTATGAAAATTCATTAATTAAAATCAGATCACAAATCTTTAAAGACTGTATGCATTCATATGTGAGGATGTATTGTCTTTCTCTTCTTCCTTCTCGGTTATATAATATTGGCTTATTTTTGTATTCCCAATATAAAGGTTTTTGTTCTTTTAAAAGTGAGGGTGGGAGTTAATTGCAGAATGAACTTTTTAAATGCTAAATTCAAATCTAAAGTTCTAGGAAAGGAAATGATATGATTCTCTGATCAGAGGATATTGTTTGATCTATTATATACAGTTTTTTTCAGGAGTGTATGCATTTTCTTTATGTTAATTCAGATTAAATTAATCATGCTTTACTACATCAAATGCTTACCTAATATTTCACTTTAACAGGATTTCCTCAGACTTTTGCCAGCTATGTGGACGGGTCAAATGTTCCTAAAAATGAGGTACATAACATTTAACATATTTTCCATGTCTCTGTCAGAAAAATATAGATAATAGTACATCCCTGTAAAATATGAAATCTACTGCAGTTAGAAAAGAAAGACCATATACAGTAGTGTTTGCTGTATTCAAATGCATGTAACAAATGAATTGTTATAGAAGCAAAATATACAAATGTGGACTGCATATGAACTAATGGTAGAACTTGTAAATATAATCTTTTGCACAAGTTTTTAACTAGATTAGAAGTTTCCCTTTTTTCTACTTTTGCTTCAGAGACTGGCACTTTGTTTCAGTCAATGGACAGAACTCTTTGAGCAACCTCAGGTAAAAATGTGTAATTAATAGAACTATAGAGTAATTATCAATATAGATGCATTAAAAATGTGTACATATTCACCCACATACTATTGATTTTATTTTTCTAAAAACCTATTTCAAGCAAGTAATTCATGTAAATTATTTTTCCTTCTCTAATACTGAAACTTAAGCACTTGTTTTTTTCTTAAGCAATTTTCAGTAAAATTGCCATATTTCACAACCTATCCATACACATATAATTAGTATATATTAATTAACTACACTTTCCAACATATCTACCATTTAGATATGGGTATATCTAATCAACTAACATTGTTGGAACCACAACTCCACATAAAAGAAGTAGTGTGAAAATAAGACAACATAAGGAATAATCTAACATTTAGTCTTAATGTCAGATTGTGAGTATAAAAAGTAATGTTATATTTAAAAATATTTATTAAAAGTTGTTGATTTACTTTCAACCCTTCTTTGATTGTCTTTGGCTATTTTATAGATCATACATCTGTAAAGTGATTTATTATAAACCTTTCTATTCTGCTAGTATATGTTTTAACATTCCAGTCTATTTTTATAATGAGCATGCCACAGGTAAGAGATTAATAATTAATGTGTTTCACATCTTAAAAGTTGCTTCATAAAACTTTTTTATGTTATGTTCATAAATGATGCAATAAAGTGTAGAAAATGGCAAATATATACTAATAAGCAGCTGTGAGAATTATCAAAAATAATATAAATGTTTTGTATTTTACTACTCTTATTAATATATTAATTTAACACTCATGTCATGTCAGTACAATTAATTTAAAAGTTCTTTGTATATTTTTTAAAAACTTACATCTATAATAGTATATCATAGTCATTCTGAAGAACTCTCCCTTTGATCAGTTTGGACAATAATTCTCAAATTTTCTAGCTCTCATGGATGGATGGTAATATTTCAGGGAAAATTGAGGTCAGAATTATTTTTGAAATATATTTTCCCTCCAGATTTCCAGTGCATTTTGGGATTTTTGTAATTCCATGTTTGACAGCCTGCAGATAGATGAGGTAAGTTGATTATTCTCCTTGCAAGTGGTATTATAATATTTTGTTGGTAATAGTTATTATTAATCTAATATGATTATAATTGTCCTTCTTAGGAAAATAATCAGGGATTGTATAAAAGAGTGAGTATTATTTTTTTAAATAGAATTGATATGCATATTTTAATTGAAACTATAAGATACTAAAATAGCTTTTTTATGCAGTTTTTATTTCACTACTCTAGAGCTCAAGACCCAACATATCCACTTAAAACTGGGGTTAGTACTTTAACATATTCATTTGTTATATATTTTTAACATGCAAAAGAGTAGACAAAGGTATCTCTTCAGTGTATTTATAACTTCTTTAAGCAACATGTCAATAAAGTAAAATGAAAAGGACCTTTCATGGATATTTTCAAAGAGGCGACAAATTATTATACAAAATGGGTGTTGTGACATTGGAATGCAAACACCTTGTCCTTTTAATCCAAGTTCTGGTGTTGTCTGTGATTAAGCAAAGGAAAGGCCTTTTCTTGTGATGGTAGAATGCATTTTTCATTATTTTGATGAACTCTTGGTATGCTGCAGATGCTTGATGTCTTCTGTAATGTATATTCTAATTTCAGGATTTTTTTAAAAAAATCAAAACATTAGTTTCATGAGCCAAATGGATTTTAGACTACAAACCATGGCATAAATTTCTCTTTATCAAAAGCTTTCTGTAATATAATATGCAAAATAAACCCCTTGCACCCTGTTCAAGAAATTCTTTAGATTCTCCCTCCTGGTGATTCATAATTGTATCCACATACATTCAATATTATCAGTCACTACTTATATCACTATCTATATCATATTCTTTTATTGTTGACATATCATTATGTTAATAATAAAAGAATAGTTTGGCTAGTACAGTGATTACTGTGCTGGTGACAAAAGAAGCAATAGACACTGACCTTACGTAAGTTTTCAAGTGGTTCAGCTAAAGGCAGAGTGCAAATGTGGGTGAGATAAATAGAAACATAGCACAAAAAATGCATCCAGACTTGAAGTAATATGCAGTTTCATCCTCAGGTGGGCTCAGATTTATCTGTATGCAACTCTTGTCCCCAGTCAGACTTCTAAAAGACTCCAATTTACCGATGGTTACATTAGAAATATTCATGCATCAAACCAATTAGCTGGTATCTAGATTTTAGATATTACTTACTCTAATATTCTAATATTTAAAGTAGCATTCACAATATCTTTTTGTTATAGTCATTCCCTCTACATCCTTTAATGAGCCTTGCTCCAAAGCTGTCGGACAGAAGAAAGAAAAGATTCCTTAATCCAGTATGCATTCAGATATTTCATATTACTTTGTGTCTTTTAATTTACATTTCAACCTTTTTAAAGTAATTTTGAGCAATTACTAAAAAAATGCTATTCCCCTTCCGTTCTTTTCTCTGATATTTTTTTCTTTCTATATTCCATCCTTTCTGTCTTAACCAGTCTTTCTCATATTGTACTTTGCTGTTTATTTAAACTCAGTCACAAAAATAAATGTAAATATTCCTGCTATTTATAACAGGGCAACTCTTGATACCGGTAGTATCTTCATACTTAAGGCTTCAAATCCAAATATTGTCCGTATTCTATTCTATTTGTTGGCACAGGAGCATAATACCCTGTATTATGATGGAATACTTGTCTAACGTGAGTTGTAATAATTATCAATGGGCAACTACTTCAATAAATAAAAATGATTAATTATAACTTGTGACTCGGTTAAAATTCAGTAACTAATAGAGAGATATAGGGCAAAAGTTCTAACACAAATAAAAATATATAAGATATGACTGCTATTGAGATTTCTATTATGTTCAGGAGCATGTCTGTACTATTTTGGTTTAAGTGGCCAAAGCATGTTTTCTGTCTGTCGCATGGACAAAAAATTATTTCCAATAAATTAAAGATGTTTATTGTTCTCACTCTGTTTACAACATTGCCTTTTTTGGTTTTTTGAATGCTCTTTGTTTAATACAATACAATGGAACAATCTACTAACAATTATTAACAGGATACATATTGAAGGCATTTAGCTAATGAAATTCACATGCCTTCTCTCCTTTAGGAATTGCAGATTGCTGCAGCAGAATTCATGAAAAAGGTAATGTTAAAAATACAGATCTTATTGTTATATATGAATATTATTGCCAATTCCCAACCTTTTGATAGGGATTTAGATTGATTGATCACAATCAGCAAATTAAAGGTACAGATCCCAGGATCCATGCTTTGTATTGCATGTGAGACCTCTGAATCTTATACCATCTATTATATTCCACAGCCCATTGTTGTGTGTGCATATACTATAGCCTTGGACTATTGGATGAAGACTTGCAACTCCAAAATGTTTGTTACAACCTTCATCTCCTCTGAAATATTTGTAATTTTTAATATGTCAGAGGGGAAAAATATTAGCTAAATAAGGAGCAATTATATTAAGTACGGTATTTAGTTTTTGTTTTAATTCTAGATACAGTATATACATGTGTGGGTGTACATATATATTATTTATTAATCAAATCAGTTTAGCCACCAACCTCACAAAAAATTATTCTGGTTGTCACACAACAATCAGATAAAAACTACAAATGTAAAAATAAGATATAAAAAAAATCTTCATAAATAAATAAATAAATACAAATATACAAACTTCCAAGCCAAGAGAAAATAAAAATAGCCACCTCAACAATGGAGCCATCTAAGCAAATTTCCCATTCCTAACATAACCAGACCTAACATGCTCAGGTCTTGAGGGCCTTCTGGAATATCAAAAGAGAACTAATCTAATTTTGGAGGGAAGAATAGTCTATTAACGTGAGCACCATGGTAGAGACGGCACATCTCCTGGGACCCACAAAATGTAAATCCCTAGCTAACTGCAAGATTCTTTCTCTGACTGTTCTAATAGGACAAGCTGAACTAACTGGGGAGAGGTAGTCTGTCAGATAGCCCAGTCCATGCCATGAAGGCTTTAGGTTAAGTCAAGCAACCTCAATAAGACCCAGAACCACACTGGTAACCAATGCAATGTAAAATTAGTGGTGATATTCAACTGGTTCAGACCGGTTCTCAGGAACCAATGGCAATAATTTGCTGAACCAGAAAATATCACCCCTGGCTAGCCCTGCCCACCTGCCCCAGCCCTCCGCCCCGAAATTATAGTTGTTTTTAAGCTCATCTGATGTGCTGCAGAGCTCTGCCATGCCTCAGCTGAGCTAAACAGCTCACCCCCACCTGCCCTGCCCCTCCTCACCTTCTCAATGCACCGACTGAGCCAGGTAAGCTCTGGGGCAGCGCATGGCCTTGGGCAGCCTTGCAGCGGTTTAAAACCGGCTGCGTGGCAAGGGGGGGGTTGCTGGAGCCTTCATTGCGAGGCTGGGGGGGCGGAGGTTGCCAGAGCCTCT
>JANHGC010003033.1:17809-28701 GCA_027560395.1 Boaedon fuliginosus | reverse complement strand
TCAGCTCTACCCTGCAAGGGCTCCTCCGCCTCCTCAGGTCTTAAGAGGGAGCGGGTCACCCTAAACAGGGCGGCTGGTGGGAAATGCAGGTGGGAACTTTAAATACTGCTGGGGTTGGACACTTCTCTGCAGCACGGGGCCTGCTTACTAGCGTTAAGACCAGGCTTTGTTAAGTTCGTTCCCCCCGGGCCATGGGAGTGTGCTCCTGCTGCAGAAAAGTGCCCAGCACCAGCAGCTCTTAAAGCCCTGGTGCCAGAGCTCCTCAGCTTTTTCCCAAAGTGATCTTCGCGTGTTAGCACCCCCTAAGAGAGAGAGAGAGAGAGAGAGAGAGAGAGAGAGACGGGGACCTTGCCTGCAGCACCATTCCCCATCCCTACCCTTTCCCCGCAGGAGCTTCCATTGCAGTTGCACCCAAGAAGGCAGGTGAGCCCGCCATGGAGGAAGGAAGGCTTGGAAGGGGCTGCCGAGGGGAGGGGGTGGTCTCTTTCCTTCCCCTCGCCCTGCCCCTTGGGCCGAAAGGGTTAATAGGCAACTATATGGAAAGAGCACGGGGAAGTTTAAATTGGTATTTTTCACATTGGGTATGTATGTGTATGTTGAGCAACAGCAGCAACAGCAGCAGCAAATAAGCACGAACTCAGTGGTGGTGAGTTTGTCTTCTCAAAACTTAGCGATCTGTTGTATCTGGACTGCTGGCTCTTTTGCTTTTCTCCCTTTCTCGCTTGCAGAGAGATCTTTTGCCAAGGGGGAAAGCAACCCAAAGTCTTGTGCGGCCCATGCCCGTCCCACCTTGCTGTGAGTGATGTTGAGTTGCCAACGCCCACTCAGTCACATGACCCACTAAGCCATGCCACTAAGCCACACCCACTAAGTCACACGCATAGAACTGGTGGTGGAAATTTTAGAATCCCACCACCTAGGAGCACACATAACTGTGGCTACTGTGAAGTTATAAATTCTTGAGCCACCTCATACACCATTCCTTGGGAAGGCAAATTAAGTCCCCCAGAATCATAAGTCTGAGGAATTCCACTGCCAAGTGCCAACCCAGAAATTGAGTCAAAGAAATCAGGCATGGAATTTGCTATGCAGCAGGGAGTTTGGTACAACAGCAACAATGCCAGAGCCTAGCTTAAAGAATGGGAGCTCATAGTCAGGAACCTATAGGGCAGGGCCTCTGAAAGCCATAAGAGAATCCCTGATGGCAATAACCACGGCCATCTGGGTAAATTTCAGAAAGGGCATTTTATTTTGGAGAGAGAGGGGAGAGAGGGAAGTAGAGGTGGAGGTGGAATGGAAGGAGGGAGGGAAGGAGGGAGAGGGAGAGAGAAAGATGACTTACAACTTCATTTTTCTGTCACACACAGCAGAACTGTTGAGAACTGTTCACTTATATTGAGTTTTGAGGTATTTTATTAAATTTCTCTTATTTATTTTACAGGATGGTTTGGATGATTTAGGACGATCCTTTTTTCTTTTCAGGGTATTAATTTTTCTATTTCCTTGTAAAAAGAAACTTCATTTGGTTTACAGCCATTTTGTTATAAAAAAAATGGAGATCAGCTTTATATGTTATAACAAGTCTATATAAACCTTACACAAATGAATTTCTGTTCCACAAAATTAAAAAGCTAGGATATTATACTAATTAAAAGCTTGATGAGGAATAAAATCGGCTAGTCAAGAAAACCAATTAAAATATTTCTGTGCATAATAGCAAAATATAATTATGTATGGTAGTCTCTCCTTTTAAATTGACTGAGGAAGAAGCCAAAATAAGCTATTACATTGTACTCGTTCAATCCTAATATTGCATTCTCATTACTGCAGTGGAATAAATGTTGTTGAGATGAGCAAGGAGTATGCAATAGGATAGGGAAGGAGGGATTAATTGAAGCATAGGGGCATCTTGCTTACTAATTTGGCTGTTTAATTCTCCCAGGCTGACTCAGCCTTCCATAGTTCCAAGGTTGGTAAAATGAGGACCCAAATTGCTGGGGACAATATGTTGACTTTGTAAACTGCTTAGAAAGGGCTGTAAAGCACTGTGAAGCAGTATATAAGTCTAAGTGCTATTGATATTGCTAATTACCTAGTGCCTAATTGTATTGCAAACTTACGGTAGTACAAAGGTTTTTCCCCACTGGTATCTCATAAGGAATACTATCAAGCACTATCTTATTATTCATTTTCAGCCTAGAAATGGCAGAACTGTTGATACAGATGACAAATAGGCCACTAGAAGGTGATTTTTATTTATTTATAAGAATAGTATTTCTTTATTTACATAGTAACACACTTTCTGTCCTTGGAAATGTTGTCATAAGATGCAGCTTGGAACAAATTGTTATGTGTTTATTTAGTCCTGTTAGCATTTTCATGGGGCACTGTATTTGTCCTGCATGAATCATTTTTAATAGGATCATCTGCAGGATCTATATTAAGGCAATTCCTACCTATAAAGGTATTATTCATGTTGCTTATGTCTGTCTTACTCATCAGCAAGAGCTGTAAGCACTGCTATGCTTCTACACTCATAATCATTTATGTGAGTTGATGTTTTGCAATGCGTACTTACTATTGAGTAGCTTTAGTCTGTAGAAAACAGGGTTTCTAAAAGCTCCTAGGCCTTATGGTAGCTACAAATGCTGCACGGAGATATTATCAAATCAGGAGTTGAGCTTCATTTGAAGGAAGCCCTTTTTACTTTATTTATGTTAATTATTATTTACTTCCTAAAACTAATTGTTGGAAGCATGGACTATTTCCAAAAGCAATATAGGCTGAATCTGACTCAAGATGGATATAATTTAGGGGTTCTCAATCCATCCTTTATTAGAGATTACTTGTTTAAGCTATAAATTATTTCACATAAAATATTTATACCTATTATATATTAATCCTTATTTTTTTGTAGTAATATGTCTACTAGAACCGTCATAAAATTAAATGACTGAACCACTGGTCTCAATCCCAAATAACATTAAGAAATAATATGGTTTGATTTCAGCTTAGCTTTATGATTCCCAGGCCGATCTCTCCTTCATATGCATGTCACAATCTTTAATACAAATTGATATCTCATCAGAAATTCCCATAGTAAATAATGGTACTTTTTGATATGGAAGTGTGTTTGGATCACATTTTAAGTCCTTATATTCATCTAAAGACTGAACATATTTTAACATGTATTTTTTTTCAGATTTCTACAGAAGATCTATCCATGTTTGGCTGACTTGCTCTGTTAACTTTATACTACGAAAACAGATGTATGTCTATGAATATTAAGAGAGATTGTTCTGTATCATGTGAAGTCACATACAATAAATTTGCAGCTATATATTTTGTTTGAAAAATTTGTGTGAGTGCTCATAGACAATGTTTTCAGCTTCTCTTCATTTCCAAATTAATTATTTTAAAGATTTGCATATGACCTATTCAACAAATTACTCAGAACTAAAACTCGTTTAAAGTTGGCTAACCCGAATAATATGGAATTTAGAAGATAAAAGTGAATAAAAATGGATGTTCACTGTGCTACAATCCAATTTATTATGCCTTTTCCATTTTAAGTTCTAATTTAATGGCAAAAGCTATCACATTAAAGTAATCAGATTGCTTAAAAGCATTTTTCTTTGAAGACATTAATTTAGGTTGCACAAAAATGCTATTGAATACAAAATAATTACACAGTTTCTCTTTAATGCAGTCTGGGATACATACAAGGTGCTTCAGAACAGACAGGCATGCAGACCTCCTAATTACAGAGGTTAGAATTGTTTGGCTAGAGGTTAAGCTCTTTTTCTCCTCCTGAGGAAACAGATTACTCTAAAAAGAAATAAAGAAAATCAAGTATTAGGGACATACAGGTAGATAAATCAGGGAAAGATAAAAGCCAGAAAAATTATAAACGTAGAGTGCTTAGCACTTTAGAATAGAATTAGCAGGAAGGGATCTTGGCTTGGAGGTCTTCTAGTCCAGCCCCCTGCTCAAGCAGGAGAACCTACACCATTTCAGATAAGTGACTGTCTACTAGACTCTTCTTAAAAACATCCAGTTTTTTTTAATTGTCCTCACTGTTAGGAAGTTTCTCCTTAATTCCAGGTTGCTTCTCTCTTTGGTTAGTTTCCAACCATTGTTTCTTGTCCTGCCCTCTGATGCTTTGAAGAATAATTTGACCTTTGTCAAATTATTTGTGGCAGACCCACAAATACTGGAATACTGCTAATGTCTCTCCTAATTCTTCTTTTCTTTAGACTAGCCAAACCCAAATCCTGGAGCCGTTATTCATGTTTTAGGATGACCGCATGATGTTGCACATTTGCTATAAATGAATGTTTTTTCTTGTAAAACTGAAGATATTGTAGATTCTGCCAAGATTATATAAAATTTATTGTCTTTCTGCCTAGCTTGAAATAATGCAGAGCTTGGACTACACATTAGAACATAGAACATACAGTAGAATAATGAGATAGGAACAGACATTGGAAATCTTCTAGTAACTAAAATCTAGTCTAATCCTGCTCAAGGAGGAGATCCTATATGATTCTGGACAAATGGCTGTCCAATTTCTTGTTGAAAAGCTTCAGTGACGGAGCACCCACAACTTCCAGAGGCTAGCTGTTCCACTGATTAATTGTTCTCATTGCCAGGACATTTCTTTTCACTTCTAAGTTGGACCATTCTTTAATGATCTTCCAAGCTTTACTTCATTCAATGTACATTTTGTATAGTACAGAGAAATAGGATAGATTTTGAGATCTAACACAGGAAAAGTAAGTTCATATTTAACACAACATTCTTAGATAAGTATGTTTACCTATCTTTTCAGATGTAACTGATTCCTGAAAACAGATTAAATATAGGTAGTCCTCGACTGATGATCACAAGAGCCTTGGTGGCGCAGTGGTTAAATGCAGCACTACAGTCTCTGCTGACTTGTTCAGCAGATTGTCAGATCGAATCCCCAGGCTCAGCCTTCCATCCTTTCTAAGGTCGGTGAAATGAGGACCCAGATTATTGGGGGCAATAAGCTGACTCTGTAACTGCTTGGGGAGTTTGTAAAGTTCTGATAAGCAGTATATAAAATCTGAGTGCTATTGCCATCCATGTTGTAAGCTGCCCAGAGTCCTTCGGAAATTGGGCAGCATAAAAAAAAATTTAAAAAATTAAGCCCCAAATTTATGTTGCTAACTGAAACATTTGTTAAGCATGTTTTGTCCCATTTTACAACCTTTCTTACCACAGTTGTTAAATGAATCATTTCAATTGTTAAGGTAATAACACAGTTAAGTGATTTTGGCTTCTCCATTGACTTTGCTTATCAGAAGATTGTTAAAAGTGATCACGACCTCAGGATACTGCAACCGTCATAAATATGAGTCAATTGTCAAACTTATAAATTTTGATCATGTGACCAAGCGGATGCTGCAATGGATATAAGTGTGAAAAACAGTTATAAGTCAGTTTTTTCAGTGATGTTGTAACTTTGAACGGTCACTAAATGAACTATTGTATGCTGAAGACTACATGTAGACAGAACTCCAAACTTTTTTTCAGTCTTGTGTGGTAGTAGGTTGATACTGACAACAAGATGACAAAGGTGTTTAATTTTCAAGAGCTGGAAAAAGTATCCTGTTTAAAGTGGCTAGGAAGTATAATTTTAGGGTAATCAAAGAACAACATTTTGTTCAAAATACTAAACTAAAAATGAAAAATAAAATTTAGCATGAGTATCAAATAGTATATTAGTTTCTACTGATAAGTCACAAAAAGTTTTGGAGGTTCCAGAATTTACTTGCAAGAAACTTCAAGTTAGGTAATCCATATGCAACACATTAGATTTCAAAAGAAAATACTCCTAATGCAATCATAATCACTTAACAAAATAGGAGTTATAGGTGACAAAGCCAAACTGAATTAATGTTATATTTTTTCCCATTGAAGTTGTATGGACATACAGCTGTTTCAACTTCCGTTGGAATGGTGCTATAGGGCGTTGTATGACAAGACTAGGCACAGAGACAGTTTCTTCCCTCATGCCATCACTCTGCTGAACCCCTAATTCTCGCAGCTGACAAAATTCAGTGGCTATTAAGTTTTTGGTCTAGTGTATATGTAATATTAACCCATAGGCGTGGCTGCAGTTATTTATCCCTTTTATTGGTTGTATTCTTAGTACTATTATATTCTTATACTTGTTGTGCAAGTACACTGAGTGCTTCTGTATCAGAGACAAATTCCTTGTGTGTCTAACCATACTTGACCAAATAAATAAAGTATAAAATGAAGTTTAAACCTTAAATACTGTATATTTGGGAACAACTATATGTCATTGGAATGAACTCACATGGTTAAAATTTTATTAGGAATTTAACATATTAACACTATAATTAATTTCCAAACTGGCAGCTGTGCCATCAAATGTTACTTGGACTTCATTAATATTCTGAAAGCACTAAATATCTATAGAATACATTTACACATTTACCATCAACCCAACATTACTAAAATCCTATGAGGAAGATCAAGCTGAGATGCTTCCATTTACTTTTAATACCAGATTCAACATTCATCTCTTCACTTCTGCATGCTTGCTCATAGACTGATAGATGCAGCTGTTTCTAGTTCAAAGAAGCATCTGGAAATAGAAATCTGTCTTATATTGCAAAAGTTCATTTAGTATATCAAGCCATGGTTTGATTTTAAAAATCCTGGATGGACTCACACAACAAACTTAACCAAAACCAACCAAACCATATTATGGATTAGCACAATTTGAAATTATTAATCCATCTAAACCAGCATTGTTAACTCTACCAATGGATTCCAGAGATCCAGCTTGGGAACTTTGCCACAAAAATTATGTTCTCTGCTTTTGAGTTATAAACCTTTTTGGACACATTTGCAAGTGAGGTACATTTTTAATTATAAAGTCATTATATAAAGGGTTTGTATTAGATGAAACCAAGAGTCAAGAAGAATTTTTATCAATTCAATGACAAACACATCTGAGATGAGGAACTCATCTAAAGATACATGAAGTAAAAGCTAAACAGTATCCCCCCACATCATAAAAACTAAGACTATAAATGCAAGGAAAAATGTAACTACAGTTCTATTTCACAATCACAATCCTTATTGCAAATAAGGAAATTTAAAGTGCCAATCTGGGGGCAAAACCTTGATGAATATCAAAATGGCTTTGCCAATACCAATCATTTTACTTACTGTGGAAAAAAACACTTAAGTTGCGAGGTTGAAGAATTACATATCTGAAGAGGGCCAACCTGAGGATAGCCAGGTTAACATAAGGCATCATCTAAGCTTTCTGCAACAAGATTCACACAACACTATAAATGATGATGACTAATATTTAGTCTGTATGGAAATAGAGAGGTATGCGCCACTAATTCTCTGCCCCATTCAGGATTAAAAGCCATTTATATTAGAGCTAGGTGGACATAGTTCCTCTTTTGAGGACTGTGTGGCCCATAATATAATTGGGGATAACCAATGGAAATTGCTACAAACAGAACCAATTTCCAGTCTTTCCCTTTTAACAAGAGTTTGTCCTTGCAAGATAAGGTGTAGAATGTAGACTGTTTAGAATTCCTGGGACTGACCATCCCCTTTGGCTTCTTTAAGCTGTGCTGTTTTCTTAGGAAGAAGGAGGGCTTGGATGTTAGGGAGAACTCCTCCTTCAGGAATGGTCACATTTGCAAACAACTTGTTTAACTCTTCATCATTCCTTATTGCCAGCTGGAGATGGCGTGGTCCAATCCGCTGCTTCTTGTTCTGATGAGCAGCATTCCCAGCTAATTCCATGACCTCTGCAGTCAGATATTCCAAGACTGCAGCCAGGTACACTGAGGCTCCTGGACTTATTCTTTCAGCATAACGGCCCTGTCTTAGGTACCGCTGAATTCGGGACACAGAAAACTGCAAGCCAGCTTTTTTAGTCTTGGTGATTTTGGCAGGCAGTGCAGGCTTTGGATGTTTCTTACCACGCCCAGACATTCTGGTCCTATAAACAAAGATGACTTTTCTTCATTACTTCAATTTAACTGCAATTTAACAAACCCTAGTAGACTGATCTGCTAACAAACTTAAGCACTAGCCATTAAACATGAATACAAGTAAGATTTGGATACAAAATCCTTGTTACCATATTTCTATAAAAGACAGTTAAAGAAGTACTATTTTTAAAATAGCACTTCCATCTTTCTATTGAAAGATAATTAAGGTAAATGGAATAGCTTTGCTACTGATGTTATCAGGTTCACTCAGTTTGGAAAAATCTGCAAATATTTTCAGAATAACATTAAAGGCTTCAACTGCAGTATAACAAGAATAAATTAAGATTTAACTTTAATCCAGCATCTACAATACAATACAATACAATTTTACAGTGGAACCATTACATAGTCTAGGAATATACTTTGTAGCTACTGTAGCTATGAAATTTCTTGGTTCCAACATCATTATCAACAACGCAGTTTGTTTGATATTGGCTGTGTTTGTGCATTCTCAGCAGATTGTGTTTAATTATGGTTTATTCAATAAACCACTATTTAGCACAATGTAAATGGGATACTAAAAAGCAGCAGGTTTCTTTGTAAAGATATAAAATATTAGATGTTTATTACCTAAGTCTGCTAATTAGATAACTACTACAGAACAGGTTAAATGTTTCTGGCCAATATTGCAACATTTTAAATAAAACATTATCTACTATTTTTTTAAAAAATCAACATTCTCTATAATATAAAGCTAACTATATAATGTTCTTATTTTATCAGGTAAATATCAAGTAAGCCAAAACCAGAGTTAGTATTTATAACTTAAAAAAAGACACCTTCAGAATTACTCACTTCTTATGTTACCCTCTAATGTCTTTAGGCAGCAAAATACTTTCTTCTACCTTGAGAGGCAGATACTGCCTCTTTTTAAACACTTCTATTTATAATGGATTTAAGCAGCTGCATCTATTTCATTATTAATACTAATTTTAATTATGCTGATTTTTCCTTGGCAACAAAACTACAATCCCCAGTCTTACAATAGAAAACTTTTTATGGTCAGCAGGATGATTACCACAATTATTTTATCTTTTGAAAATTAATTTCTAGATTAAAGCTGAATTTACACAATACACTAAACTACAAATTAACAAACTCATTTTATCTTAACATGAATGAAAACTAATCTCTGTTTTCTTGCTTAGTAAATTATGCAAATCCAGAAAACTGGATTCATTGGGAACCTATGGATAAGGGTGCTTTCCATATTTGGCTATTGGGAAACTGTAACTTAATATTAAGTGTATAGAAACCATATCTCCATTCATGAACAGGGTAAATTTATTTCTTAACAAGGCAATTTTGAATCATTTATTGCTAATACAATGTCATAAGGTACCTTTCCAATGAATCCAGTTTTCTTGATTTCATTCATGTTTTCATTCATGTTAAGCTAAAATGAGTTTGTTAATTTGTAGTTTAGTGTATTGTATTAAGACTTCATTTTCTCTTACATGATGGGAATGGAGTGTAAGCTAAGAGTAGACACAGACATGACAAGATCTTACCCAAAAGATCAATAAACAATAAACTTAAGTAAGGTACTTGAGTATCAGTATTGTTTAATTCATACTTGTAAATCCCCCTGATTTCAATGAGTCACTCCCTGTTTATTTTATTGACTTCTGAGTAGATGGAAGTTTGTGGCTGATCTTGCAGAGGTATCATCAGAATTCCCTAATAGGAAAAATCTTTGAATTTATTATTTACTGGATGTTTTATTTCTAATTCTTTCTAATCCTTGAAACCCATTTTGGAAAATTACCTTCAAAACCACAATATAATTTATTATAATCAATAACCAAATCTAAGGGCTGAGTTTGCTTGTTTGCTTGCAGACAAGTTGTTACCCAATTAGGTGCTAATGTTCATTGTTACATAATCAGATTATGAAACACCTGCAAGCAACTAACCAAGTTTACAAATCACAGTTCAACCCTGAGCTACAGATATTGTTATAATGGGATTCGTATTTCTGTTGATATATATTTATTTTGCATTTATTTTTACTCTATTAACATATATAATTGGACCTAATGGCTGTATTCTCGCTCAACCAAAAAACATATAATTAAAAATCAAATAATAAACGCATGGGTGTAGCTGGCACAGTACATATTAGCCAGTAACTAGCCAAGCCTTCTGGTGTCCCAAAAAAGAAAAAGTTGAGCTGCAAGAGAACCGTGCCTATGATTTATCAATCCATGTCACTGTTGAACACAAGAACGCTAAGAAAAAGCGTGGATATTAAACGCAATTTCTGGGATATCAACTTTTAGTGCAAGGGTCTTCAAACTTGGCAAGTTTTAGACTTTGGACTTCAACTCCCAGAATTCCTGAGCTAACATGACTGGAGGAGGAATTCTGGAAGTTGAAGTCCACAAATCTTAAAGCTGTCAAGTTTGAAGACCCTGATTTAGTGCCTCATAAATGCAGCTCCTCCGACTGCAACACCGCCCCCCCGCCCTATCGCAGCACAAACGCTGCCAGACTACTTCGCCGCCCAGGCAGGGAAAAATACCCGGATCAAGCCTAATAAGGAGACGTCAGGACGGACAGTGGGCGGGTGAGTTGCGTGTGTGCAACGCCTGCTTGGGTTCGTCCCACTGATCCGCCGGGAAGCGCGTGGGGTGCCCGGCTCGATTCGTCACGATTTGGGCCTTTCAGCTGCGGCAACAAAAGCAAGACCTTTCCTCAAAATGCAGGTTAGCCAGATTAGACCGCGCTGTTGTCCCCAAGAAGCGGAAACTCTCGCGTGTCTGCCTAATGGGGGCGGGATTTCGAGGGAGGGTTAGCCGCCGGGGGTGGGGG
>JANHGC010003032.1:37208-47435 GCA_027560395.1 Boaedon fuliginosus | reverse complement strand
AGAATTGAATTTTTAGTTATGCACTTAAACACATTCTTCCCAAAATCAGATACTTTTATCATTTTCTCACAAAAGGTGAAACCCATTCGATTTCTGCAGCTTTGGCAGCATCTCATTGAATGTATAAGTGAGATTCTTTTGGGGTGTTTGAGGCTACTAATGTAAAAGTGAACAGCATATTTCCTCTATGGATACTGATAAAAATCCTTGAGGCTGCCATAGAAACTGCAAAGTATGATCATCTAATAATTGTTCCTCTAAGTTTAAGGGTTTTGTTTGTTTTTAGCCCTATAGTACATTTGCCATAATCTATTTCGAATAAAATTCGATACATATTGAAATTTTACCCTTATGTTTTGTAGTGGCAGGAGGGGAGAATAACATTAAGTTTGTATTCTTATGTGTGGCGTTTAAAGAGTTATTATTATATGCCATTAATTACAAACTAGAGGACAGAACATAACAAAGAGCAAGATATATTTTGTAAAATCAAAGGCTTCAATATATTCCTTCTTGCTCCAGAGCAACAGAATTGGTCATCTTCTGCTAGCAAAATGGTTTTATGTTACTTTCTAGATGTTCTGGTAATGGACAGCAAACGCATACAAACATTAAATAGGATGGTACTCTATTACAGAAGTTAGAAAATGTGAGAATAGATGTGAAACTCTACCCTTTCTGTTTCTTTATAAAGGAAATTTCATTATAAAACAAGCATGTTTTAATGCATTATTATCTTGAATTAAGGACGTTTTTAATTTATTTATTTTTTGCACAATGGATCACCTAATGTGTTTTTCTCATTTATTTGATAAGCGCAGTGTAGTATTAAGTACTTACACTAACAATTTATTGCATGTTAAATTATATGCAGTAATGAACTCTGGCAGAATGCATTATATTACTATTTATTATATTATGTACTGTAGTATGCACGTGGTAAATTAGAAAAATATGACTTCTAAACCTTTTTCTAAGGCCTGTTGGGATCCTGTATTTGCCTATGTGGTCTAACTAATTAGAAGAATGTTAGAATTAATGATTACTGCTCTCAAAAGAGATCTAGATATAGAAATGTCCTGGCTCAATAAAATGCCTTTATTCACTCAATGGTAGGTAAGATATTTGACATTAACTAAACAATTATAATAAAAAAGTAATTCTCCATGAAACAATAAATTAAAAATCACATTTATATCACAAAATGGACAATGATCTGGTGCTTCCTTTTTTGAAATTTATATCCAATTTTGATAAAATATGTGCGATATGTCCCTTCCATATTATAATAATCACATAATATGCTCCCATCCTATTTCCTCACGTATGAATCATGTCTATCTAGATAGAGATTGAACATAAACTGTTACAAAGAAATTCATTCTACTTTATCTGAGATTTACTTCCCACTCCAATGGGCAGTTTGTGGACATTATTGTTTTAACGGTGTTTACCCAAGTGTTCTTCAAAAATATTATTTATCGTACAGTTCCCATAAAGTGGTGTTACATGGGAGTTACATGGGAGTACCAAGGTTCCCCCATGACAACCTGCGCGGCCGCATTTTGCACCCATTGAAGTCTCCGAGTGTTCTTCAAGGGCAGCCCGATGTAGAGAGCTTTGCAGTAGTCCAGACGTGAGGTGATAAGGGTGTGAGTAACTGTGAATAAGGCATCTCAGTCCAGAAAGGGACGCAACTGTCGTACCAGGCGAACCTGGCCAAAGGCCCCCCTAGCCACGGCTGTCAAATGATCTTCCAAATTTAGCCATGAGTCTAGGAGGACACCCAGATTGTGAGCCCTCTCTGAGGGGGTCAACACTCCCCCCCATTGCTAGTGATGGAACACAATGGACAAAATGAGATGCCGGTATCCACAGCCATTCTGTCTTGTCAGGATTGAGCCTAAGCTTGTTCATCCCCATCCAGATCCGTACATGCTCCAGGCATCAGGACATCACGTCAAGGGCATTACTGGGGTGGTTCCGGGTGGAGATAAAAAGTTGGGTATCATCTGCATATTGATGATACCGCACTCAGAACCCCCGGATGATCTCACCCAGTGGCTTCATATAAATGTTGAACAGGAGAGGGGAGAGAAATGACCCCTGAGGTACTTCACAAGGCAGAAACCTAGGAGTCGACCTCTGCCAGCACAAACTGCGATTGGTCAGAGAGGTAGGAAGAGAACCACCGCAAAATAGTGCCTCCCACTCCCAACCCCTCCAGCTGTCGCAGTAAGATACCATGCAAGGTTGGAAACCGGACGATAGTTCTTGAGAAGAGCAGTGCAAGGGAAACAGGAAAAATCCCAAACTCCATCTGAAACCTCTCAGGCGCCTGGGACAGAACCATTTAATGGCAAGGTAACATTGATTTAAGTGGCATTCTCTTTCTCAGTTCTTAATCGCTTTCATGTGGCACATAGAAGTCTTCACCTTTGCTCTTTCTTGTGCCTGTGAAACATTACACTTCTACGCTAATTCTGGGAGTTCAACTCTACACTCTCAATAGAGACTCAAGATTATCTATTCTAGTATTCAGCTTTGGGTGAAACTTCCTTTTTTGGAAGAAAGATTCTTCTGTATGATTGCAGCAGTGTGCTGTTTTTCAGCATAGAGTGAATAGTTGCCAGAGCAATAGACCTTGGCTAGATGTTTTAAGACTAAAAGATCTTTCTTTCCCATGCCATTTTCTTCCTTTGTGGTTTACTCATGTCAATGGTTTTGTATGTCGTTGAGCAAGCTTTCTTTTACTAATTCCACTGCACTGGGATAGATTATTGCCAGCAAGCCACCATTCTGACACAAATGGGTCCTGATGATGGCAGGTTTTCCCAGATGGAATGGGGCAACACGCGGCAGCCAACTTGTCACGCTCAACTTGCCATGGCCAATGCACCACAGCCAACTTGCTGTGGGACAACTCACTTATTCAGTGGTGGGATTCAATTTTTTTTACTACCTGTCCTGTGGGTATGGCTTGGTGGGCATGGCTACGTGGTCAGCCAATCAGAGGTGGTATTTGCCAGTTCTCCAAACCAGTGAAAATTATCGCTACCGGTTCTCCCGAACCTGTCAGAACTGGCTGAATATCACCTCTGGTCTTTTTGTCCATAATGTTTGCTGGTTCCACCTCAAAAAGGATGTGGTGAAATATTTCAGAAATATACAGTGTTGGAAAGCTTTAGAAAAATTGTGACATCATTTTTGTCTTCTACGGGGTTGTATCACTTTCTGCGACTCATTTTGCCCCAAAAGCTGAAGGAGGTTTAGCCTTTTTGTAACCTGCCCATTATAATCTGTGGATGACAATTTTTTAATCCAGTTCTGAACTAGCTCGAAACAAGTCATTTTGCCTTTGAAATCAAGTCGTGCCCTCCCCGTATCTTCAATTCAAACAGAATCAGGATTGAATTGTAGAGGCACATTTTGTTGGTGTTCTTGTTCTAATATGCATTTGGAGCTTTAGCAATGGGATCTCCACCCATTAACCTAATAGAAAAGGCAAAGGATAAAGCTTGAGTAGCACATCCCATTTGTATTATCCTATACTCATCTGAGATTTGTACTGAATGAAGCTGCACGAAGCCTCACATGATCCATTCACTTTGATGAAAATTTTCTCTGCAGGCTTCTCCATGTGACGCCTGGCATTTATGGAAGTTCAGCATAGCTGAGCCTCCATAGGTTTTTTTAGGCACATGCCCTGTTGGCTTGGATTCTTAGTGAATAGGACAGATTGACTCCGTCTTGAGGGGAAGATTTAAGAGAGAGCTTTTGCAAGTAAAAAAAAAAACCACAGCACTTTTAATTGTATCCAGCAAACTCTTGGAAGCCAGTTCATTGCTCAAGCTTGAAAACCCTGTGCCTGTGAAAACTCTGTGCCTGTGAAAGCTGCCAGTTTATTTTTCCACAGTTGTATTATGTTTGAATTGGGATGATATCAAACCATAGTATTAGTTTTGTTTTCAGGGCAAAAACAACATTATGGTATGGACAGCCCAAGCCAAGAGAGAGGCTTGAGAAAAGCTGTCCGTGAATTTATAGAAGAGAAAAATTACATCAGATTATCATTATCGTCTTTTCTTTTTTTTTTCCTTTCTCCTAATATATAGGAAACAGATACTGCAACTGTTTATAAATTTGACCAGTTCTTCTCAAATTGTTTGAACGGCAATTGAAGTTTCTTTGCTTTCAAAGAATAGCATTACATTTGAATTCTACAGCATCAATTCTCCAAAGATCCAGAGTAAAATCACTATGCTATAGACTCACCGGTAAAGCTGTTTTTGGCTCTCTCTTTTTTTTCCTTTTGTCTGTTAAGGGAAAAAAAATGAATATAACTTGCTTCGTGTGAATTTCTTTTCATGATTTTATGATGAGTATTATAAATAAATGCCTTTTTTCTCTCCCATTCTTTATTCTGTCTATCATGCTGAAAGTACAGAAAACGAAGAGGACATTGATTTGGGATTTCTCTTGTGGATTAACAGGGTTTATATTCACCAAGGCTTAACCTTAATCCAAAAAGACAATAATGCTAAAGAATTCATGAAATGAATTTTGAGTAGTCCCATTACCTCAGTGCGTCTAACAATTTCACAATTAACCCTGTATGTTATTCCTGTTTGGGACAAAGGCATTTTGTCCATACTACCAGCCATGTTATTGGAAAGTCTCTGAATAGTATTCTACAGGAGGCATCATTTTTCTTGAAAGATTGAATGGGCAGGTGCTTAAAAATCTTTCCTGGTTTCATTGTACAGTACTTAATTTGTTTCTGCTATTCAGGAAGCACAAAGTAAAAGAAAGAAGAAAAGGCATAGGGAAACAAAAAGCAAACTTAAGAGGAGCCTAGAAATCAAATAAAGTTGGATAGAATGAAATAGTTTGTGGAAAGATGTGGTATTTAAGTAAGAAACATAAGCTTTCAGAAGTGCAACCAATTGGCATGAATTAGAGAAAGGGAAAGAAGAGCTAAAAGTAAATGAACTTAACCATCACTTCTTTTTTTAAAAAAAGGACAAAACCTCCAAAGACCTGAAATTATAATGTAAACTTATATAATTAAAATACATCTGGGATAAAACAGAATTTTAAAGAAGTAAAATGAACTTGCTTACTCAATGCACAAGAGAAATTTATTTTATTTTATTATTTTATTTTATTTTATTTATAGGCTGCCCAACTCCCGTAGGACTCCAGGCAACTTACAAGTATAATAATACAGTTTAAAATACAGAATTGCTACAAATCTACAAATCTAAAAAATAAGTTAATTAAACATTAGAACATTAAAACATAAAATCAAACAGGCATATCACTTAATCCTTAAGAAACCCTTGCAATACATTTTGGTCTATTTAGGCTTACATAAAACTAAGTAATACATGGTACCTTGGTACTCAAGTCAACTGCTTTGGTTGAGTTCAACTCATTGAATTTGGTACTCAAAACATTTTGACATGAACATTTTGTCCCGGTATTCATTGTTTGTTTGGTACTCAGTGCACAAGCCAGAACTTGTCAGTGTTGGCTCCCTTATGACTCATTACATTATTCCTTATGGAAAAAATGTTTGGTACTGATCATTTTTGGTACTCATTGCACCTCCTGGAATCAATTAACGATGACTACTGAAGTACCACTATATAACGTTCAAAGGTATAGATGTAAGCACATGCAATAATAATAATTGTGCTTATGACTTTGGTTTAAAAGTAGCATAGGAAACTATTTAAAACCATGTACACAATAAATAGATACTGCAGAATATTCTTAGACTGACCTGGGAGGGAGGTGGAGAAGAAAAAAAATTCAGAATTATTCTTTTGAGCTAACTATTAAACTAGTCCCCAGGTGTGCTTAAAACTTAATTTCACTTCTGTATTCTAGGAAAAGGAAAAGATGTCACAACACCATCTCCTCTGCTGACAGCTCTTGTCCATTCTGATTTTGCCTACTTTCAGCAGATAACATATTCTTATTAGGTAGACAAAATCTAGAAGCAATTATATGCCATTGTTTTCATAGCTGATTGGACAAATAACAAAACCATTTCTATTTTCAAAACAGTAGCATCTGAAAAAAGATGATTTTTCTAATGAGGGATGCTGTCAGTTTTAGGACTGCTAGGGCTGCACAAGTGGATGAACTTGTCTCCTTATAGAAGACACACAATTTGACTTTCAGATGAGGAAAATGGTGGACATCTTCAAAAGAGCAGAAACAATGCTAACCAATGGACCAGCAGCAAATCTGGTACAACAGGACCCCTACAGATAAAGGAGAGATTGCCCACTTGTGCTCAGGACAAATGCTCCTCATGAGGAGACTGTAATAAGATGGTTGTCCTATGGATCTGAGAACCAAGAAAGATTATCTTTTATTTTTTAAAACCCTTAATAATAAAAAAAATAAATTATAACCATTTTACAGTTAAAAGAGGACTTCCAAACAGCAAGTGTGGGAAAACTACCTGGTGAGAAAAACTTAACCCCAAAATAGAAGAAAAGTTAACTAGTAATTTAAAGAAAAAATATAATACAAATAGCAAAATGCTAAATAAGAATTGGAAAGATAAAGGCATTAAAGAAACCAGTTAATTTAGAATTAGAGCTTTGTTAAGATTTTTGAAAGACTGAGTAAACAAAACTTTTCCATGGAAATACAAATTGCTTAATCTACCAAGAAAGAGACCAGTTGAGACCAGTAGAAAGTTGAAAACCAAGTGAAATAACAATGAAACCTGAGACTTCCATGAATATAGAGAAGGTCTACTTGAGTGGACTAAAGTTCCAGGCGGGGTGGGGGGAGTGAATTCTGCAAAATGACAAATAAAGATCTGAAACGTGAGAAATTTCAAGGGATGTTTGAAGAACAGGGAAAAAAAACTTACAACAAATCTGAGAGCAATAATCTCTCCACCTCTAAAACTATATCTTGAAGAAGATTATAAAGGATTATATATTACCTATTATAAAGATTATAAGGTAGATGCAACAGATTCAAATATGGAAGAATTTATGGATAGATAGGACGAAGAAGGGATACGAATCCTAGCTGTTGAAGAAATACTGGAAGAGAAAGAAATGGAGAATTATTTATTTATTTATTTATTTGTCTATTACCGTGATTTATAAGTCACCCTATCCCAGAGGACTCTGGGTGGCCCAAAATCATGAAATCAAACAGTAAAAACGCTAAAATCAACAAGAAAAATCTAAAAACAACTAACGTACAATCATTAAAAGCAGAAAACACAACACTGAACAAACATACACAGCAATCATACAAGGGGAGTCATTAGTTCCAAGCCCACTGGCAGAGCCAGGTCTTCACAGCTCGACGGAAGGCTAACAGAAAGAAGGAATATCTGTGGATGTGCATAGTTTGTGTGTGCATGAGAAGGAGAGAGACAGCCTGGGTGCAGAGACAAGAGCGATATCAACCTGGAGTCATTATATTCCCACAAGCGGTCCAAATCCAGCCCCTCTTGAACTCCATTAACTCTAGTGCCAATTTAGTGCTGATTGTTGACTAGATTCTTGTCTATAGACATGAGTTTAACTGGAACATAATCATCTTAACTGGAACTTAACTCTGGTCCTCTTTCATTGTGCCTGAGAGTGTGTGAGAGAGAATGGTAGGTTTTTTTTTTTTAAAGCAATTAACTATTTAACGCAATAGCTATCAATTCATTATTTTCTGGCCCATGCCCATTTTTAATGTATCTTCTGACTGGTACATATTTATACCTGCTAGAAATATGTGTATACCCATATCTCCAATAAACACATAAATACCTACAACTAAAACTAAAATGCTAAAAAGTAATCGAAAATAAAATAAGGTCAGAAAATAAAAAAACAAAGAGAAAGCTACATATATAAGAAAAGAAAAAAAGTAAATGAGAAGAGAAAGAAAAAAGATACAAAATAATGGTCTACTGTACAGCAGAAGTACAATTATAAATTCACCTCTTTCTTTAAAGTTACAACATCTCTTCTTTCTATTATTTATTCTGTCTAATAATCAAAACCATAAATCATAAGTTCATTTTTTTCTGTTTTCCAAAAAAAGTCCGTAAGTCAGCAATAAGCATAGTAAATTTTCTTAGATTCAAAATTGTTTATCCTTTTTGGTAAATATGATATATTCACTGTGAGAATTTTGGTAAACATGATATTTACTAAGTCTACCAATTGGGTGAAGTTTGTATAAACCAATGCTTTTGCAGGAGGAGAATCAGTAAATCAGCTGTGATATGTGATTTTCTTACACGAATGTTCATTTTCTATCTGTGTTTCATTTTCTTTCTATTACTAAAACCATAGTAAGTTTAGTAACTGATATATTTGTCACTCATTTAAACAGACACTTTCTAATGATTATTAGGCTGCAAATTTTTTAGCACCTTTAATGTTATATTAAATATTTTTCTTAGAATAACAGCCCAAATTTGCAAGGAATGTTCTGATTGTACTTAAAATTATGTGTGACTTTTTATTAGCTTTCAGTCCAAGTTCATAGAATCATTGATGACTTTTTTATATAGTAACTAGCCGATAACCTGGCTTTGCCTGGGTATTTATTTATTGCAATGCTGTATTAGAGAGGAAAATCCTGTCATCGGGACTCATGCTGTTATACTGTGTGTGAAGCTCTAGATGTAGTAGCTCTATGTCTCTTATGTAGTAGCTCTTTGTCTCTTATTGTTTAGTCAGGCCTCACACTGCTCTCTCGCGCAGCGTCGCAAGTCAGAGGGAGCCCTCTTGTGGAGTACTGTGAAACCATCACCATGGCATTTCCACTATTTTTAAGGCACAGCGACCCCCGGGGGGTGTTAGGGGTGTCTTACCCCCCACAGTATTTGTTCCCAGTGAGTAAGTCATTTGTCTAGCAAGTTTGGTTGAAATTGCTCGAGGCATTCTAGAGCTATGCTAGAACATACACACACATACACACATATACACACACATCCAATTTTATATATATAGAAGAAACTGAAGATTCTGTGAAAGATTGCTTCACTGTAGGATGCCTATAAAATTATATTAAAAAGACCCCTTCCTTTATGTAATTATTCAATATGCCTGTCACCATTAAAAGGTCAGAACAAGAAACTGCACAGGAATACCTGGCTTGCCGGAGTTGTAAATAGAAATGGTGATATAACCCTTATACTGTTCTATGAGATTATTGCTTATAATCATCTGAATGTTGCAGCTGAAAAGATAAACCCTATTCAGGCTGAAGGATCGTGTCGCATTTTTTTTTAAAATATGACAAATGTGAAGTAGATTTTTGGGGAAATACAGCAACAAGCAAGATGTAATGAGCAAAGAGACAGAATCACAGTGATATTTTAAGAAATCTTGTCTCTATTAAGATATCCTTTCATCAATTTTTAGCTTGGTGTTGGCACGCGATGGTGGGTAGGAAGACAGGATGATTTATCACCTACTATGTTTTACTGATCACTCAATTTCTTAGCTTGCCTGCCAGATGCATTCCGGAGATGGTTAGCTACCTTAAAACGATTATGCTATTCAAAAGACCCTTCTGAATGCTGCAATTCGGGATTTTTACAGGATTCATCTAAGGATATACAACATCCTTACTTAATATCTGGACATACATATGTGGTATACAGGTAGTCCTCGACTTACAACAGTTCGTCTAGTGGCCGTTCAAAGTTACAACAACACTGAATAAAGTGACTTATATGACCATATTTCATAGTTACAGCATTTGCAGCCACCCCATGGTCATGTAATCAAAATTCAGATGCTTGGCATCTGGTTCATACTTAGAACGGTTGCTGTGTTTGTGACCTTCTGGCAAGCAAAATCAATGGAGAAGCCAGATTCACTTAACAACTTCAGTGGTTCACTTAACAACTGTGGCAAGAAATGTTGTAATGTGGGGGAAAACTCACTTAACAAAGGTCTCACTTAAGAACAGAAATTTTGGGCTCAGTTGTAGTTGTAAGTTGAAGACTACCTATAATCATAGGTCAACCTCTGTTACTATGTTACTTTGTGTGTGTGTGCGTGTGTGTATGTATATACAGGGATGGGTTTCTCCCGGTTCGCTGGTTACCCGCTTTGTGGATGCACTTCCCGATCGGCTGTCAAAAGCGTGCTGCGCGGGATTGACTTTGCAATCTTCGTGGTGTCCTGCAAGCATTCTGATCCACCAGCTGTGCGGCGGCCGCCGAGGAAA
>JANHGC010003031.1:124278-137376 GCA_027560395.1 Boaedon fuliginosus | reverse complement strand
GAAGAAGAAGAAGAAGAAGAAGAAGAAGAAGAAGAAGAAGAAGAAGAAGAAGAAGAAGAAGAGGAAGAGGAAGAAGAAGAAGCTCCCTTTTCCCTTTTATTATCCTGACAAGAATATGTATGTTCTGGGACTAGGTCCAGATGAAAAACATATGTTCTGGTTCTGTGCCTGAACAAAATGCAGGTTTTGGACAGACTAATTTTTGTGTGTGAAAAGAATTGTGCATAGTACTTTTACATATTCACATTAAAAGCCTTCGAAGTAGTAGGAATAATATTACTTCTTCTAGAAGTTGTGTCATGGCAACCATACTTCTTTTCTTGTTGATTCAAAACATTTCACTGCTTATTCAAGTAGCTTCTTCAGTCTCTTGGATAAGCAGGGAAACATTTTGAATAAACAAGAAAAGAAGTTCAGTTGCCATGACTCAACTTTCAGACAGCTCTATCTGGATGATTGAGAATTTTCATCAGCATTCAGAGTAAATTATGTCTTGAAGTATATGAAAAAGAAAAAAAACAGCAGAGTTGCTGCTATAGGCATTCTTTGGTTCCAATTTTAAATATTTCCAATAAAAGATATAAGTATAGGAAACTATTTCTAAATATTTAATTACTGTAACTTAACTTCTTCTGTCACAGTCCCATTGATCTGCTCTCTATAGCTCTGTAGTTTATTTAGAAAGGCCGTGACCATTGACTTTTGCAAATATATAAAATGCCCTTCATTTAAACAATAAGAGACCAGGGTTTAAAGATCTTTTTTTGTCCAGTCAATATTGTTGAGGGAACTATAATATCATTTACATATAGGAGCCCTACTGTTGATTGGTCAAGAGGTTTGTGGGAGTAGACAGGATAGAACTTATTTTTGTTAAGGTTTGAACCATTAAATTAATATAAACTTCACACAATACAGGGACTCAACACAATACAAGGACTCAAATCCTTCAGTCAGTTCGACAACATTGAGTTTAGTACAAGAGAAGACGATAATCATAATGGGGGAAAGAAGGAGCTTCCTGACCATTCCCTTCCCCATTATGGTGATTTTCCTTTTTCACTCAAGCGTGTGATTGGATCTCCTTATCTTACCACTCAATATTGTAACATAGCTGCTTAGTAACCAGAAGAGAATTTGGCTCTCTCATGATGGTGATGAATGTTAAGAATAGAACAAAAATTTAATACAAAAGTTGTTTCTCTAAAATCCTTCCTCTTCCTTCTTCGGTCCTTAAACTGAAAATTATATATGAACATACAATTTAGATGAAAAATTCTTTCTGCTTGTAACTCCCATATTGTGAACGCTGATCTGTGATACTAAAACAAAAACATGGTAGAACTCAAATTTTAATTCTATATCTGGATGGTCAGTTGTATGTCTATTGCCTGTTGGCTTATGCCTTTTCAATATTTCTTTTGTTTGCCTCTCTTCACTAAGGAACTGGACAATTTTAGCCTAATTTATTGTATTTAGAAGTTGCCCCTAGGTCATCCAGTATCAGCACAGATAGGAACTGGTACAGCTGTTATATTTAGTGGTTCTTGACTAAATGTATGAATTATTATTTTATTGACAGAATATTGCTCAGCTCCAAAATTTTTCAAATCTGAGCCAAGTTATACCTCTCTATTTCCGTAGCAGTTTATCCGTGGAAGTTTTAAAGAAATAATAAATCATAACTGATAAAAAACAATAAATCAAACTTTCTTTAACTACTGTTTCTTGCTCCCTTTTTCCTCTTTACATAACACTGCTTATTCTGCTTTCTCCAGTAAGGTTGTTATATGAATACCCATAATCTGCAAGCAGGCTAGACTCTACCAATTAACGACATTAAAAGTTTTTTTTAATTTATTCAGTGTCTAACCCATATAGCCAGTATTCAAAACAATCCTATAAAGTTCCAGCACAATACTTCTGGAGACTACCAAACTAAGTATGATCTAAAGTAAAAATAAGGAACTCTTTATTTCTTGTCAATACCACATTGCATTTCCTAAGAACTTGTTAGTATACAGTGGGTGAAGCTAAAGCCAATAGTATGAAGAGGAAAAGCTGAAAGCATTTGGGATTTCACTTCTCTCTTTCAAAACTTAAGTTTCCCAATGAGAGGCAAAACAAGCCTACATGAGAAGAAATGCTTATTGCTTTATTTTTAAATTAATTGTCCAGCAGTTTAAAAAGCTGTGGTTCATGGAACAGAAATGAGAGAAGCAGTAGATTGTAAATTCCTAATAAATTGCAAGACTTAGAGCTGAGAAACTCTGAAGAGGAAGAAGTCTCTCTTAGTCAAGAATCTGCTTTGTTAGCCCAGTAGACAAATCAGGATTTATTTTATTTGCAATGGCTTGGGTCATTTGTCCTTCCCTAGGAAAGGGAGATGGGAAAGCCTATAAATAAATTTAAAAGATCACTTCCCTGGGAAAGCTCTGTAAGAGTCTGTCTGCTGTCTGAATGTCTTCAAAGAAAAATAAGAAAGGCCAGTTGCCGCTTGAAAAAGCACCTTTGGGACAACCATGACCTGGATGACTGAGAATCTCCATAGTCATCTATCTGTTGTGCATTAGGCAAATAAGAAGTGTCCCTTCCTATTAAAGATGCTTATAAGTCCCAGTACTGGAGTCAATTTTAAGACATATCACAGAAAAATGATGTGATATGACATTTAAAGGCAAGTATTGCACTGTAACTGAAAATGGAGAATTGTTTATGAAAGGTACTCTCCAAAAGGGGACTATTTGAATTGGACTGTACAGATGATAAGGCAAGAGCAGTTAAGAATTGTAATATCAAAAATGGCACAGGAGGTTGAGGGCTCAGAGATCCAGATACTATTTATAAAGGGACTATGCATACAGTTGAAGTGCCCTATATCCCAGAATAGAATGGTGTGGCAAAAAAATGAAACAAATTATTCCCTGAACTGTGAAGATGAGCTACACGCTACAAATTCAGGGTGGGTAGAGAAGTACTGGGGAGAAATGAGAAGGGCTGAAAAACAGATAATTGAAGCACACTACAGGAATGATATTTTAAAAATCTCTCAGATTTCTAGTAGGGAAGTAAATCATGAGATAGATAAAAGTGAATTTTCAAGACCATGTATGATGTGTGTGTGTGTGTGTGTGTGTGGAGTGGGGGCAGGGGGTTCCACTTGGAAAAAAACTGTGACTGGTGTGTTAAAGAAACTCTCTGCTGAGAATGGTAATGACTATGATGAGAATTTTGCACCAACAGTCAAGCATATTTGTATAAGGATCGTATTCAGCATAGCAGGAACAAGACACATATAAATAGATCCCCTTGATGTAAAGGTTGCATTTTCTTTCTATTACAATTGTAAAAAATGTTTCATCAATCATTTCTCATATTTTTACCCTCAGGAATACTCTCATAAGCATAAAGAAGGCTTCAATCTCCCAAAGCTCCTATTCTTCTGGTGCAAATGCAGAAGCAAAAGAAGGGGTTGGTATATTTTAATCTCTAAAATGATAACCATTGGCCTGATGAATATGACCATTAATACTGCCAGATTTAAAGATTCTACTATGTTTTTGAGTCAGTGTACTTAATAGCAATAACAACAGCACTTAGACTTATATACCACTTTACATTGCTTTACAGCCCTCTCTAAGTGGTTTACGGAGTCAGCATATTGCCCCCAACAATCTGAGTCCTTATTTTGCTGACCTCAAGGCTGAGTCAACGTTGAGCCGGTGAGAATCGAACTGCCTAACTGCTGTCAGTTGGCAGTCACCAGAATTAGCCTCCAGGTATTGCATAAGAGCTGCGGTGGCGCAGTGGTTAGAATGCAGTACTGCAGGCTACTTCTGCTGATCACTGGCTGCCAGCAGCTTGGCAGTTCAAATCTCACCAGGCTCAAGGTTGACTCAGCTTCCATCCTTCCGAGGTGGGTAAAATGAGTACAAATTGTTGGGGGTAATATGTTGACTCTGTAAACTGCTTAGAGAGGGCTGTAAGGCACTGGGAAGCGGTATATACAGTAAATCTAAATGCTATTGCTATTACTAACCACTGCACCATTATGGCTCTTACCTTCTTCCGTGCATGATATGAGTCTTTCTAACAACATTAGAGTTATGAAACGTATGGTGCTACTAATGCAGAGTGACACAAGGAATTCTACCTCCTCTCAGTTCTGATCCCACAAAGACAAAAAACTAAAATATTTGCCAGGAGCTCATTTTTTTGTCAGTAGAACACGGCAACCTAACACATAGTGAGTATGAATAAAGAAACTAATTCTGAACTCTTGAAAGGTTCTGTTTCTTTCCTTTAATCGTTATGGTAATGTTTTCCTGGCAACGCAAACATATATTAATACAGAATTAGTGCTACCATCTCCACTTAAACTACACATCACTACTGTGCTTAAATGCACCGTTTTTATGGCATTCATTGGCTTGTACTGAGTGGGCAGCATGAATGAAGTTTCTATTGTCTCTTCCTGTATTCCTGTTGCCCAGGAGGTGGCACATAGTAGATTCATCAAATTATATCCTGTAACTCTACTAATTGGGGCTAATCCTACAACATTTATTGGGGCGTAGGGAATCTTCTAGTCATGCTTTTTTAAAATAAATCCAAGAGTTTTAAGATCATACTCATGGCATTTTGTTTAAAAAGAAAAAGAAGAAAGGATAGGGGTGGGAGAATAATCAGTAAGTGCTGAAAATATGTGGCTCGCAACTCAAAAGAACAGTTGAAATCTGCTTAGCAATTTGTAACGCCCACAGTAACACAGGGAGGGAATGCTTCAGTGCAATACAAATCCACTTATCCCTTAACTACAGCTCCAGATCCTTTTTCTTCCCCTAAAAAGCCAACTCACAATCAGAAAAGTCAAGAATTATGGGGAAGAAGAGAACAGTATTTGGTGTAGGTTGTTTTTCTGTGTGCACGTTTGGAAGAAAGAGAGAGAAAAATTACATATCTTTCTTCTTCCTTCTTGGAAGATGTTATTTTATGCCATTAATGTTTTTTTTTTAGCACTCACTGCAATTATCACCAAGGCAGGCTTTAACCCCAATCATTGCTAGGCTGTATCTGCTGACAGTTTGTGGATTCTTTCAGATCCAAATGTCTTCCTAACCTGACAACATTCTGTCAACAGCTCCATTAGTGCCTGAAAAGGCCGGTAAAAATTTCACATCCCCTTTTGTTTGGTGCATCATGTTATTGTCCCAAAGTTTTAATGTCTCCACGCATTTTTTTTTTGACAAGCTGTTGTCTTCTTTCTCAGCAGGCTCTTAGTGTCTTATTAGTCACATATTATTGATTCAGAATAGCTTGGTGCTGTATGATGGCTAAAATTATTTGATGCACTTTGTGGCATAAAATAGGCCACTGGCTTTTCCCTTGCACATGAAAGTCAGCATGATATGATGGTTATTGTTCCACTTTCACGGCTGAAGAAACCCGGCTCAAATCCTCACTCAGAACTCATCCTTAATTATAGCATAAACATGCTGGGATTTTGAAAATTATGTTCTCATGTTATTGTCTTCATCTCATCCACAACCAGGAGCTGGAGGTACTTGAAGTAATCTTTAGAGCAGCGCTTTCCCTTTTCTTAATGTGGAACAAGTTATGGAAAGTGATTGGTGACTTTCCCACTGAGCAGCACCCACCGGTGGAAAAAACAATTACTAATTACATTTCTTAAGAAACAATAGAGCAGGGCTGTAGACAGGACCTTCAAGTGGTGGTTTTACTACCTGTCAAGTTTCTCATTAACAATTGCAGGCATAGATCTGATCCAATGATCCTTCAGTCTACTTGTTCTGTCCCACGTCCGAAAACCAAGGATCAGGACCACTTTTAAACACACTGCTTTTGTTGAGCAAAGAACTCCAAAAGTCCGTTTTATTTAAAAGCAAAGAAATAGTTCAACTGCCAGGAGCCCCTGGCACATTTCCAAATTATTCCGGGCAAAATGCCAAGTGATAACACACTCCCAATAATTTTAGTCACAACACAAAACTCACGATGCAGAGCTGAACACTTGGAACAGAAAATCCATGAACAAGAATAAACCACAATACCTGACTCTCTCTTCACAATGATGAGTTGTTCTCTGCGAAGAACTGATCCCAACCAACACCCCTTTTAACTGCTATAGGGTGTGGTCAACTACCGGTTAGCTGTAGCTCGACCTCTGTCCTTCCTACGTTGCTGCTGTCTTTGGAGCAGCCTATGGCATTACTCAGAGCCTCCGCCCCACTGCTGTTAGACACTACTGGCTCTTGTAACTCATGGAGGGACCAGCATCTGTCATAGTGTCAACAGCCGACATCTCCCTTCCCTCCAATTCTAACTCCACCTCTCCCTCAGAATAAGAATCTTCTGTCAGTTCAGCAGCACAATGCGGAACCACAACACTACTTTTGAATGTGAGTCTGGTGCTCTTTTGATAAAAATCCTAATCCCACATTTTTTAAAAAAATTGCAGTTGTGGGATATGGGATGGAGCAAGACAGAGCTCTCTCAATATGCTAGATAGAACTTCCTCTATCTATACATCCTGAACTATTTGCAACCTATAAGCATAACCAAATTTGAAACATGTGTTTAGTGCAAATAAGGAGGCCAAGTAAGATCTGACAAGTGCTTCAGGTATCATCCAGGCAGATTTCTCTGTGGAAATTTGATATCCAGGCTTTCCTAAAGCTCTGGCCAAAATTATAGTTGAGGGACATGGTCCAATAAGAACTGGGCAGATTCCAGCTCAATTGCATCACCAACCATATTGTTGATATTGTTGATCCAAAATCATGTCCATAGTTAAAAAATTTTTTGGAGAAGACTGAAAAACATATTGTGACTTGAATATCTAAGCTGCTACTTCTAGAGATGAGACAAATGAGATATCATAAGGATATATAATTTAAAAACAGTAGATTATATTCATTATGCAGGTAAAGGAATGATAGCATGAGCTGCATGTTTTTACATCATAGCATGTTATTCCGGAGGCAGTTGGAGAGCTATAATATTACCTACGTGGTTTAGACCATGTACTTTCACTTAAAAAGTAGTAGTCTATAGAAAGGAGAAATAGTTGATATGAAATAAGGTAGCAGCTGCCCATTGCCAAAATTCATCACAATTAACCATGGCTTATTTTAATTTTGGTTGTGGAATACGTTACAGTGCTTAATTTTCTATAATCTGCTAAATGAAAATAAAGTACAATAATTGAGGACTTAGCATCATATATTAATTCTGTCCATATGGTCAATAATCTGATATTCATAATTAAAAAAACCTATTTTGAATATTTGGATATTCCTTCTTTTTTCCAGATGCTCATTCCATTTGCCAATCCGATTCTGATGTTTACGCTTGCATAGTTTCTTTAAAGAAAAAACAACTACCACCAAATCAAGCATAAGTTATTGTTACAACTGACAAATTCTGAGCAGCACTATTGGGACTATCCTGACAATCGTGTCAAGTAAATATTCTGTTAACCTCAGTAGTTCAGATCAGATAAGTCATTTCTAAAAATTCCTAAGCAACGTATGGGAGCTGCTGAAACATAAACTAATACCACATCATTCCACTCTCTGTGTTGCTTCTCATATACCAGAGTTTCTCAAACAAACCATCATAAGAAGCATCTGCATACAATAGAACCTCTGATCATGACCATAATTCATTCCATAACTTTGGTTGCAACCCGATTTGGTCATGGCCTGAACCTAATTTTGGAAATTTGGCACTTACAAAAAAAAAAAAAACAATAGCGCAGAAGGGGAAATTGGCCTTGAAAAAAAAAATGTGAATTTTTGGGTCGGAACCCAATTTGGTCATGGTCGGAAGCGTTCGTGACCAGAGATTCTACTGTATGTTGTTTGGCTCTCAGCTCCCATTCACATGGTCAGAGATGATGACAACTGTAGCTCAGCAACAACTGAGGAATCCCAAATTCCCTGTCTGTCTTCCACAATCATTTCCTAGCTTTGCTTGGGCAAGGAATGGGGAAACCATCAAGAACTCACCCAGTTCATGATTATATAGACTTTTTGTACCTTGGAGTCAGTGTCAATTCCTGGCAACCGCCTAGACTAGTCTTTGGCAATGTTTGTGGAAATGGTTTGTCTATTCTTATTTGTAAAATTTATTGACCACCCATCTAACATTAGGGTAACTCTGGGCAGCTTATAATCATGAAAGATAAAAATTGTATAGGCTAAAAGACATAGATAATACAAAAAGCCAAACACTCCAGTCAATTAAAGATGAGGAAGGAGATGGGATTTGTTGTTAATCTATCAACCATTAACCATTGTGATGGTTTCCCATTGGATCCACAAGCTTAACTGGCAGAGCCAGTTCTTTAGACTTTTACAAAAGGCTTGTCTTCCTCTTCCTAGGGCTGAGAGAGAGTGACTGGCCCAAAGTCACCCAGCTGGCATCACAGACTGGTTTCTAACCTGCTTTCTTTAATCAGTACATCACATTAGCTGTCTTATTGTACTGCATTATTACTGTTTTTGCTGTTGTTATTTCTATTGTTATTATTATTTTAATAAACTTTCTAGTTTCAAAAGCATCACTTGCAGATCACTGTCAAGGTTCCAAGTAAAATGTCCCCAAAATAAAAATCCAAGGCATCAATTTTTTCTTTGAAGTCTCTTTATTAGGAACATATCAAATTGGCAAGATCTTGGTATAATTCTGACTCTGACCAGGCCCTAGAATTACACCCAGTAAAAGCAAAAGTTTGAAACTTCCCCCCATAGTCACATTCTCCAATCAGCTCACAGTCCATCAGTCCGGTAACTCCAAACTCCACCTTCAGCCATCTGCAGGCACCTTCTCAGTTCCCATGGAAAAGAATGTCAGCTAGTCATATTATTACCCCTTATCTCTCCAACCTTCCCCCTGCTGCCAAAAAGTGGTAAGCCTGAAGCCCCATTAAAATCCTTTGCTGGAACCCTAAAGAAAAGTCAGAAAAAGAATAGACAAATCTATATATATATAAATGGATGTCTGTGTATGTGTATATGTTCCAGCATAACTCTGGAATGTCCTGAGCAATTTCAACCAGACTTGGTACACAGATAACTTACTCTCTGGAAGCAAATACTGTGGGGTAAGACATCTCTAACACCCCTTGGGTGTTTCTTTCTGTGAAGATACAGCCTACAGTGCAGTGGAGTTGCCATGGTAACGGCTTCACAGTACTCCACAAGGGGTGTTTGTAACGTGGCCTTCCTGCACCACTACGAGACCGATACGGTGTGGTGTTGGTAGAGACAAAATTTCTTGATGCTTCTGGGGCACAGGGAAAACTTTTTAAACTAACTTAATTGTCACCAAAAACAGGGCTCAGAGAGAAATTGCTCTTGCCATCGCCTCTTCAGGAATTGTGGAGACGTTAATGGAAGGAGGGAGGACAGCACATTCTGCACTTGTGTTGCCACTTCACATTACCATTCCTGTCTAATGCAGGATTGGGATAAATAAATACTTGGGCAACGCCAGATTATCGGCTAGTACTACAATACAATATGGCTACCCGTATGTCAGCTTCAGAGTCAACAGTCACATTACTTTCTCCAGACTACTGCAGGGTGAATCACAGATAGCTCAAGTATGGACTCAGTGACCTAAAACAATTATCACATGATTCAGTATGATCTTCATAGCATTAGAGCTCAGCGGCAATGTGTTCCTTGCAAATATGACTGACCTTGTGAATCAGTTCCTTCTAAGGCAGTTTTTAAATCTAGTCTTGAAATGCAATTTGCAGTTTGGAACAATGTATTTGGCTCTAGCAGTTTTAGAAAGAAAAGAGACAACCATTGAACAGATGGGAAGTAGAATAGTTGTCTGGCATATGTGGAAATGAATAAAGGGTCAAAGGTATAGATTCCTTTAGGAATTGCTAATCTAGTTTTATGTATCAAATTTATATGCCATCCATCTCATTATCAAAGTACTTTAGCAACGTATATGGAGTACATACAACCAACCATCACCAAAAGAAAGCAGAATTAGCCAAGAGAAAAGTTATCTTCTTTTGAACCTAACGTGTATCTTTATATTTGGTATTTAGCTGTATAAAATGCATCTAACATTTTTGATATATGTTTTTAATATTAACCTAATTCCTAACAGTGGGAAAAATTAACCAGTAGAACAGCTTTCCTTCAGAAGTTGTGGGTGTTTCAGTACTTGTCTTAAATTGTGTAGAGTCTCCTGCTTGACACAGGGTTGGGCTTGAAGACCTCCAAGGTCCCTTCCAGCTCTATTCTGATTGATCTCGCCACAAAGCAGTCACCTGCATGAAGATTGTTGCTTTTTAACCTGGCTCTAAATAGACTAGAGAGAGGAAAAAAGAACCAAGGTAACAACGTTTGTTGATATCTCCAAATTATTTATTTATTAAACATATTTATATAGCACATATATTAAACATTTATATTTATATGAACTCGCATATGTTGTCTTCAGGGTTTTACATCCAGGTTATTCAGGGCAGTAAAAGATAGTGAAGAATTCCAAACTGGGTTTTTGAATGGCATATGCAGTTCAATAAAAGCAGGTCCAAAGCGACATATATTGGAACAAAGATATGTCCAGAGAAAAGGAATCTTAAACTCATAATCAAAATGGAAATGTCAAGCTGCCCTCAATGAAAATATCAACCCAATGTGCAGGTGCTATTTGAAAAGCTGAATTGCGCATCAGGAATCATCAGGATAAAAAGAAATAAAAGTGCTGCTATAACAATGCTGTCATATACATCTGTAGTGAAACTATAGTAAGGTACTACAGTATGTAGAGTTCTATTCAGAAAGAAAATCTGTAGCAAATGACAGTCAAAATTTTTAGGCAACTAAGCTGTATTCCAATAAATATAGAAATATAGCAGACAAGAGAAAAGAGGTAACAGAGCAGGAAAATCGTGCATAAAGTAGAAAAAGAGCCAATGGAGACCCCCCCCCATTTCTCACAACATTAAAAACCAGGATGACTGAATTATGAAACTTACTGTTAGATGCTGTCAGTTTAGGTGGCTGTTAAGCCTATCCAGGACATAATCCACAAGTTTGTTGTGTGGTGGACCTGGAAGCAGAAGTACTATATACTTCACCTTGAACTCATAAAAAAGGAGGAACATAAATCCACAGGGTTGTCTGGAGATGTGGTAAAAAGAATCAAGGTGGCGGCCCCAAGAGACTCACCTGGGGTTATACATAACAAATGGATGACCCTTGGATCACACCACTGACTTTTTTTTTAACTGTATCCTATGGACAATCCTATGAATCTATCATACGGATAAATGATGCACACAAAGCTCTATCTTTACTCACTGAAATTAAAGTAAACCCTATTCTTGTATTCTCTGGGTTTATCCATTTTGGATCATATGTCAGCTATCCAACCTCATACCCCTCTGTTTTTCTGAAACCTGTTTTTCTGAAACCTGCTTGTTCATTCAAACTTATCTCTTTGAACTGCCTCTCTGTTCTTCTTTGTAAGATCATAAAGGCATTTTGTTTGCTTTCATATCTCATTATCTGGGCTTACAGAACTGGGACTTAGAAAGCTCCCTTCTAAGGGAAAAAAAAAGACAGGAACAAATAGTTAATTTACTTTTAGCTCCCTCTTGTGGTTCTTATGGATAGGGTTTTTTTTAAATAATTGAGCATTTTCTCAATTTATGAAGTTCTCTTGGCAGGTGGAAAACTCAATGGTTCGTTGTATTAGTTTGAAGTTGTTATGAACAATCTTGTTGTTTTTTTAATGTTGCTTTTCTTTCACCTGGAGGAATTGTTTAGACCAAGGGTGTCAAACTCACGTCATCACGGCAGCATCACGTGACATGACATAGCGGAACTTTCCCCTCTTCGCTAAGTTGGGCGTGGGTGTGGCCAGCATGTGACCTATCCAGCCTGCGGGATGACAATTTGACAGCCCTGGTCTAGATCTAACACTTTCCTAATTGAAATGCAAAATAGCAGGTATACCCTTCATCTTAGAATTAGCAATTTTGGAATGCTACTTACCTTTTCTGATTGAGTCAAGTTCAGTTGGTCAACAGACCTAGAGTTGGAGTGCTCTGACTTGCGGGGTGGAAGAGGTAGGTTACCAGTTTCTGGCTGCCATACTTGATCTTATAAAGGAGGAATGATGTTCGTCTAGTTCCTCTTATCTGATAATCTAATTTCTTTTTCTCTCTTGGGTAAGAAGGTCTCATATGTTATGGTTGTTAGTACTTCAGTACATTTCCCCAAACAAATTTTTGTTACAATCATCCATTTTCTCTTCTTTTCTTCAGAATTTTTCAAAAACAGCCACAGTGGTATGAACTGGAAGCACACATACTTTGTCAACTAGTGCTGCACATTGTTTATCATGGCATGAGGACCAACACTGATGATTCTTTTTCAGAAGTTTATTTGTTGAAAAAAATACATGGCTGTTTATCTCATGCAATGACCCTAGGCAGCTCATAGCCTATGAAAAAGAATAGTATAAAAACAAATCAGATCCTTTGGCCCAGGTGACCCCATGACACAAACCCATCCTAGCCCATTGCTTAGGGGAAGAGACAGGTCTTTTTTACCTTCCAGAAGGCTAAATGTTTATTCCATACACAAACACACCCAAATCTCAGGTAGAGAGCTATTTGAAAAGATCCAGGTAGCTACAAAGAAGTTGCAACCTCAAGTTCCCACTAGATGACAATGTTTGAGGAACCTGGAGTGTGCTCATTTGTCTGAGCTTGTGAGATAGGCAGATACCCTCAGGGAAAGCGAACCTGAAAATAACTTGACCCTATGCCATGTAGGACTTTAAAGGTGAAATATCCAGGAGAGCCAGGTTAGACACCCAAGCCTCCATTTGGAGTGCTCCAGAAGTCATCCCCAAGTGTGACAAATGAAGTCTTGATATTGTGTAAAGGTAAAGGTTTCCCTCACACATACATGCTATTCGGTTCCTGATTCTGGGGGCGGTGCTCATCTCCATTTCCAAGCCAAAGAGCCAGTGCTGTCCGAAGACGTCTCTGTGGTCATGTGGCCGGCATGAGTAGACACCAAAGGCGCACGG
>JANHGC010003031.1:113366-124262 GCA_027560395.1 Boaedon fuliginosus | reverse complement strand
TGTTTGCAGATCCATTGCTTGTTTATCTTTTCCAGTATCTTCCAGGAATTGATGTCAGGCAAAGTGGTATGTAGTTTCCTGGATCCAACCCCCCCCCCCCATTTTTTTGGAGATTGGAACCATATTAATTCTTTTCCAGTCCTCTGGTAGTTCCCCAGTGCTCCAGGATCTTTGGAAGATATGGGTCAGGGATTTTGAGATCATGTCTGCCAGCTCCTTCAGAGAATAAGAAGTACATGAATAAATTTTTCAGGAAGAAACAGGTAGTTTAGTATAGTACATCTGGCTGATGCAAATATTAATAACAAATGTAAGTAGTCCTCACTTAACAGCAGGGGTGAGTTTCTACTGGTTCAGCCCGGTTTGGATGAACTGTTTGTTATGCTAGGGCTGCTGAAAGCGAACCAGTTCTGTCGATGATGAGTTGGGCCCAACCACTATAGGTTATCTTTATTTGCGTCGTTTGAAGTGCAGATGATTGGCGTGGCAGCACAGATCAGCTGTTTTTTGGCTCTGCTATGCCTCAGCTGTTTTTTTGGCCCCAATGTAATGCACATGAAGCATGCAAAGCATGCGTGCATATGCAAAGCATGCATAAAGCACACACCAAGTGAACCGATTATAGAAACCCATCCCTGCTTAACAGCAATAATTGGACCAAAATGTTCATCACTAAGTGACATGATAATAAAGGATGGTGTCATGTGACTGCGTAGCTTAGCAACAGAAATTCTGGCATGTTAAGTGGTTATGGGTTGATAAGCAGTAACATCACATGGTCACTACTTGTGACCTCCTGCTGTCTTCCCCATTGACTTTGCTTGTTGGAAACTGACAAGGAAGCTTGGAAATAATGATCACTTTACTGCAGGAAGCTGCAATGTTGTTACTGAGAACTAGGTGCTGAGAACCCAATTGCAATCATGTGACTGTGGGGATGCTGTGATTGATATAAAAATGAGGACTAGTCATAACTATAATTTGTTCAGCAATGTTGGAGGTTTGAAAGGTGTCTGCTTGAGGAGCTGTTAAGCAAAGACCATCTGTAGCTTAATCCAGTGTATTGTTCTGGTTGTGCAACATTAAGACCTTTTGATTTAACTTTGTGGTACAAAGTTAACAGACATTATGTGGCACTACCGTTTCTCTGAAAATACGACCTCCCCTGAAAGTAAGACGTAGCTTGATTTTTACACATGCACCCAATATACGTGTGCCCCTAACTAATAGGTTGGTCAGTGGATGACTTCCCCAAAAATAAGACCTAGTGCCTTTTTTTGTGGCAAAAAATAAGACAGGGTCTTATTTTGGGGGAAACACAGTACCATATAATGTCTATGTTCATACGTGAACATAGACATGTTTATACATGAGTACTAAAAATAATTGTATATTTGTAAATAAAAATATACATAAATAAAAATTTACCAATTTTTTATTTACAAATATACAAATACAGACTAACCAGCAGCATGTATGTAATCAGAAAAATTCAGTATTCCACGTCAGTTCCTGGAAAAACATTTACACCTTCAAGATGCTTTCAGCTTATATTTGACTTTCCATTTCCCTCCACTTTAGTGCCTATTTTCCAAACTGCACACATACTCATTTGAACTTTTGGCTTGTGAGAAGAAGCCAAGGAGAGCTTTTCATTCACTGAAAGTGGCTCTCTTCCAATGAAATAAAAAGCACATTTTTTTCCTGACTTCAGTCTGTGCAAGATTTTGACCTTTATAAAAGCAAAGGTTCTTTGGAGCCTGGAGTTTAGATATTTAAAAAATCTTAACCCCCTAGTCCCCTTTGTTAGAACTTGTGAAGCTGAGAAATAAAGAGTGGAACACTTCTGTTACCCATTAACTGATTGAAGCATTATAAATGTCAATAGTTTGATATTTACTGAAGCAACTGCTACATCTCTAGGACTTCAGGGCACAGGGGACTCTAACTTCTCATTCATGTGGGTGCTTTTATCGAACAATGTTGGCAGACCTGAAGCTTTGCTACTCTGGACAATTTCAGGCAACAACTCTTAAGGGCCATGTTATTAGCATTAAAGGAAATGCTGTATATACTTTCTTGTTTCTCCAACTGAAATCTTTTCCAAGAAGTGGCTCCAATAATATTTTCATTGTGTACTGTATTATACAAAGTACAGAAAAGTTCTTCTATCTGTATGACTGTTAAGTTTATCAATATTTTATTGGTAAAGCCAACCACATAGAAAATATTAAACATCTACACCTATGGATTAATACCGTTCTTCAAAGCCACTGTTTGTTGAAACACATTTCATGTGTGCATCACAACTGTGTTCAACAATATACTACAAACTGAATAAGAAGGATTTTTTTTAACTCAATCACAATTTATCTTTATACCTTGGTTGGTCTAGTCTTTGAAGGAAATGCTGCCAGAAACAATTCAGACAGAATTCAATATATGGTATGGGTTTTTTTAACCATGTTTCTTGAATGTCGCTAGAGGGCACTCTGGTGTGTTTTTTCTCCTCTTTATTCATTCTTAAGTAATTAAAAAAATGTTAGGATGGCTCCCTAGCACATTCCTGGAGATCACAAGGGCTCTTTCAAATTTACTTTTCTATGGAGCATAAAAATGATGGCAAAGGCAAAACAAGAGTAAAATATAGAAATAACTAAATGGGAAACATCAAAGTGTGACTGAGTGGAAAAACAGATATGAGAAAGCATAGTTCTTATCTCTTCAGATGTAAACTGAGTTACAGTTCTGTTCGTCATTGAAAAGTTTGTCTTCTATTCAAGAAAAGGGGAAACATTTTGTCCCTGCAAAAATGCTCAAGGCAGGTAGTATTTCTCTCTGCCTTTCCATCTAGGATTTTAAATAATCTCAGTATGCTAATACACCAGCTATGTTAGTTTCCCACAATAAACCTGCAATGTATGAAAATGTCTGTATTTGAAAATGTGCTAAATTATATTGTGCTTTTGCTTAATGGGTTGTTTGAATTCAGACTAAAAATCAAATTGTAATTTGATTTAAATTTGAAAGCATCCTGAGAAGATCATATTAACCACAGCTTGGATAAGGTAAGATTAGCTTATTTTGGTTTTGCATGGTGTACAAACCAGGGCTATTGGCTCACTTATGATTAAACAAAAATTAGCCATGAAAATAAGGTAGATCTGCTTTTTGTGTATGTATGCATACTAACCTACCAATACTTAACTATATGTGTGCTGGACCTTTAGCCTTTCCTCTCCCACATGTGAAAACTCTAATGAATAGCACAACCTTTTTTATTAATAGCATTTCCAGATAAATAGACGACAATAGGTGATTGCTAGAATATCTGGACCAGGAGCAGAGAAGTGAACAGAATCGTTAAACTAAGCCAACAGCAGGTTATCACATATCCTGCAATAGTTATCATTATGCTATCACATATTAGAAATGAGTGATTATTTGTGATCTGTGTCTGTCACAAAAATAGATGCCATGATGGGTATCTTTACATTTAAATTAAGTTGATGCCAGTATTAAGCTTTAATTTTTTCAATCATGTTTTATTCAATAAATCACATATGGTTCAGTTTACACATCTCCCTAAGCTACAATCTTCAAATGAGTACAGATAGTTCTTGTGTTATGACCACAACTGAGCTCAACATTTCTATTGTTATGGGAGACATTTGTTAAGTGAGTTTTGCCTTATTTTATGACCTTTCTTGCCATAGTTGTTAAGTGAATCACCGCAGTTGATAAATTAGTAACCTGAATGTTAAGTGAATCTTGGTTCCCCATTGACTTTGCTTGTCAGCAGTTTGCAAAAGCAGATCAGCCGCCTCGAGTTCCCCTGAAAGGGGTGAAAAGAGGCGGGGTATAAATCTAATAAATAAATAAATAAATAAATAAATCACATGACTGTGGGACAAAGCAATGGTCATAAGTATGAACCAATTGCCAAGCATCTGAGTTTTGATCACATGATCATGGGGATGCTGCAAAGGTTGTAACTGTGAGAAATGGTCTTAAGTCACTTTTTTCTGTGCTGTTGGAACTTTGAACTTTCACTAAATGAATTGTTGTAAGTTGTTGTAGAGGACTACCTGTATCTTTTGTCAAGGATGACCCACAGCTATATTATTCTGCTTTTATTTCCTCCCTCCCTCTACAGTTATGTACCTGGGACTATCAGCTAGAAAGGTCTGCATTTGGATGTGTTTTCTTCAACTCTGTAAAGTGGTATGTACATTGATGCCCCACAAATTTTCAAGGCAAAAAAAATAATTCTGCATTATTTCTTTTAAAAGAACCTAAAATCGAGTAAGTATTATATACAAACTAAAAACAACAACAAGAAAAGAAAAACAATCCATGCTTGTAGAATTTAGATTAAAAAAAATACAGCATGTTAAAGAAATGGGAAAGAAGGAACAAGAAAAACGAAGCAAACTTCCAGGGTTTCTGTTGAGACTATTCAGGATTTTTGCTTTTACAATATTTTTTCAACATTTTAATGTCTTTCATAGTTTCTGATAAGACATAATATGGTTTTGATTTCATGACCTAGCCGTTTTAGTTGAAAAACTATGTTTTATGGTTTAGCTGTGCAAACTTGGATAAAATAAGCCACAATTTAACATAGTTTCACAGAATATTTCAGGGCTTGGAAAATGAAAGGAAAATTTCTAAAGAAATTATACAGATTGAGATAAACTGAACTGAAATTATTTGTAAATGCAAATGCTAAAATACTAAAAAAAAAAATCTAAAGTACTTGAAAGCATGTTATTATTACTGCTAAATTATTGGGTATATAAAAAAATAAAACTCTAAATTATTGACTAAGAAGCTAAAATGCTGAAAAAATAATCTACTAATATATTAGTAGAATATTTAAAATGCATCTAATATATTTTATACCTACATTAAGTCCTGTCAGCTAAGCAGTGCCGACTAGCAGGTCCACGAGTGAAGGCTTTCTCTGTGGCTGCACCGGCTCTCTGGAACCAGCTCCCCAGGGAGATCCGGACCACCCCTAGTCTGTTAGCCTTCTGCCAGGCTGTTAAGACCTGGCTCTGCCAGCAGGCTTGGAACTAATTGACTCCCCTTGTATGTGTCGGACTCCGCTCTAACACACTCACAGTGGTGGTGGTATAGAGCCGCGGTCTCATGGCTAAGTGGGAGAATGAAAACCGAAAGCAGCAACAAGCAGCGATTGGTTGGATGGGTGTCTTGTGGCGAAGGGTGTGGGGTGGGCTCTTTAAAAAGGGATGAGATACTCCCTGTACCTGAGTCCGGTTTTGTTCTTACTTTACTGTTCGACTGAGAAGACTGTTCTGCAACCAGGGAGAAATAAACCACATTTTGGCACTGTCTTGAGAGCATGTGCATTTCTTCTCCATGTGAGGAATCTGCTTAAACAGAAAAACGGACTCGGACTTTGACCTGTTTTGAAGTGAGGCCGTAGGAGGAGATGGAGGGCGAGTGTATGGAAGGTGCTGTGGGCGGTGTGGCTCAACAGTATGAATGCATAGCATGTTAGGTTATTGTATGTTCTATTTTGTTTTTTAATATTTTCATATTGATGTGGTTTTATTGATCCTGGTTTTACAGTTTTAGTGTAATATTGTATAGATCTGGATATTTTATTGTTCTTTGAAATGTTGTTAGCTGCCTTGTGCTCCCTTTCTTGGGGAAGAAAGACGAGGTATAAATTGAATAAAATCTAAATCTATTAAAATATTATTGAAATGTCAATGATTGTTTATGATCATAAGTCAATGTCAATTATTTATTTTTCATTCAGCGTAAAATCCAGGATAGATTTTTTTTTATATACTGTATTAGATTCTATGCTACCCCATAACACTTTATTCCATAGGAAAAATCTCAGTTCTACAACACTTTTGTTATAGAACTATAACTGATAACATTTTTGGATCTTTTTCTGCAAATAACTTATATGGAATTCATACAGAACATAAGATATTTTTAGTCTTAGGACTGTTAAGATTCTGCATGTGACCCTTGGAGGAGTCATGGGTCAGTGTTTCTAACACACCATTCATATATGGATGTTTTATATAAGTCATTGTTAATAATTGATGAGTCATTTTTAATAGAAAAGCAGGAGTATAAATGTCATCTTATTTATTTTCACATTTATGCATTTCTGTTCAGAAACCTACCTTGTGAACTTTGAGACCCAGAGGAAATATAATACAGGAATCTAATGGGATCGTGTTGGCACCTGAAAGCCTCATTGTGCTGGACAACAACCCATGTGAATAGGCCCAATGTCCCGTTCCCCAAAAGCCTGCAGATGTTTGAGGAGGGACAACAGATGGAAGGAACAAAGAGATGGAGGGATTGTGAGGTAACAGCAAGGCAATGCTTATTAGTCTGAGTAAGCTGCTTTCCTACATGCCAGCTGTCCAACTACAATCACTAATTGATCCTGGTGTTTAGTGAATTGGTTCTTCAATGTCATTAAGAAATCTAACTGTTTAACTTCACAGGAGATTTTTTAAAAATCTTTGGATTTCATTCCTATAGAAGACATCCCAATATATTTTATGGAAGGTTGCTTGATAATGAAATGGGTGGCATATAAATTGAATAAATAAAAACTTTTTTAAAAATTGAAGCTCTGATGTATTGCATAATAGTATGAATCCTCTTTCTTCATCTCATATACTACCATTTCTGTCCTATGAGTGACCTTTGTCAGAGACACATCTAAAAACACTTCTAATAATTGGCTAATCAACTTCTTCTTGAACAAAATTATAAATATCCATCCCCACCATGCCAGAAGGTAGTTAAAAAATAATAATTGAAGTTTAAATGAAATTACAGCCAAGGAAGCCATGTCTTCTTACTTGCAATTTTATTTGCTCCATGTCAGAATTCATATCCTTCATCAATTGGTGCTGAGATCTATGCCGTTCCTCTTCCTTTGTTATCAGACCCACTAGCGATGGAGTAATTGGACATACAATCTATACTAGTGCTATTCTGTTCCAGGAGATTCTCTACCAGGAGATTCCACCCCCAGGAAATCCCAAAATTCTCGGATGGTCCCAAAACCTCTGGAGTACATTAGTCTAGGAGAAGCCTCTTTTCTAAACCTTTTTTTTTTAAATATTTTTTCCTCTTGTGTCAGTAGGAAAAAATTGCTGTTTTACACACACAGATAGTGGCTGGAAAAGAAGCCTTTATCGCTGTCTTCCCTCTTTCCTTCTAGGGATTTATGGTAATTCTTTCTTTGGTTTTTTTTTTCTTAATCCCAAATAGAAATAATGCAGCCAGAAACTATTAATCTACCAGAAAGTTTACAGGAGTTTTATATGGGAACAAATAACATTGCAGTAATTCAGGTATTTTGGTCAATTCATAGTATGGGCATCGGAGGAATCCTGTAGGTTACTATATTGTTTTGTGTTCCATGTTTTTCTGAATGTTCAAAATAGGTTGCAGCAGAACAAAATAAACCTCCAAGCCAGTTAGCACATTTAAAACTGTTATGGTAATAATATACAAGAGAAGTCAACATCAATATCCATATACTCAAACTACAGCTCAACGTTTGGGATCCTGATAAGCAAAAGTATAATATGATCTGGAAATCATGGGTGAAATGAAATGAAAAAACTGAAGCTTCATGCTAGCTGAGGACTTCTGGGAATTGAAGTCCACACACCTTGAAGTTGCCAAGTTCTCAAAACACTGCTTTAGAGTATGATGAACTGCGAACATTTATTCCATCAGAGTAAATGTTCTGAATAGACAGAGCCTTTCATAAAAGTAATAGAACTGAACGTCTTTCAGAGACCATCTTTGGGGAATACTGATTTGAATGAGACAATAGACATTACAGTACACTATTGTGTTTTGATATTTCCCCATTTACTTACTTTTAAGTCTAAACAAAGAGCATGCTGAAAACATTCACATCCCAGATTGGATTTCCTATACTTCAGCCTTATCCTGTACTAATACTGTGGTACTCAACACACAGTTATTTTCTTTTAAACAAGTACTCCTAGGAATCACTTGGCAGGCATTTGATCAGACAATCTAAGGGTTGAATCTCCCTTTTTAGAATAGATTCTCATAACCCAAAGAAACCTCTTAAACAGTGATTTTCCATGGTGTTCAAGACATTGACAGAAAGACCAGGACCTACTGTGGGATTCTAGGAAGTAACGCTGAAGTATAATAAAAGATAAGATCCAAAGACCTTTATGTGGCTGTGTTTTGTAAAATACTAAAAATACTGATTGCAATACTTATACTCTGGGGTCTGTCAGGAATCAATAGCACTTAGATACCACTCCACAGTGCTTTACACCACTCTGAACAGTTTACAAATGTCAGCATATTGGTCCCAACAATCTGGCTTCTCATTTTACTGGCCTTGGAAGGCTGGAAGGCTGTCAACTTTGAGCCAGTCAGGGCCCAATGCCTGGCTAAGGGCAGAATTAAGCTGCAATATTACAATTTAACCACTGCACCACCCTTGATAGGTCGTTCCTATCAAGTACATAGTAAAGTGCATAGAAAACCATGATAATTAGGATAAGTAGGAAGGAAATTATGGCTTTAATTGTGATTACTGTAATATAAAATAGTTTCTTCATAAAATCTGTTCCTTGTCTTAATTTAATTTTTATTATAATAAGGATTTATTCCGCTACAGTTCTGTATGAATGATTGGGTTCACACAGCATGCTTAGCTGTGATGTGGTTTGTTTTTTGTTTAATGGGCTGTGGGAAAGAAGTCAAGTTTATTCAGTATGGTTAAACAATCTCGTCTGAGGATGACAGATTTTCTGGGTCTATTTTTAGGTCTGATCATGGAATAGAAATGGCATTGGAGGAGCCATGGTGGCACAGTGGTTAGAATGCAGCATTTCAGGCTAACTCTGTCCATAGTCTGGAGTTCAATCCTGACAGGATTCAAGATTGACTCGGCTTTCAACCTTTCTGAATTCAGTAAAATGAGAACCCAGGTTATTGGGAGCAATATGCTGACTTTGTAAACCCCAGAGAGTGCTGTAAAGCGCTATATAAGTCTATAATTAAATAATTTAATTGAAAGCATATATGCATAGTAAAGGATACTAAAAGTGAATGCACAGTTGGCTTAGATTGCAATGTTTAGGAGGAGAGACTTAGATTCCCTATGGCTAAAGTTTGGCTGTGATATGAATTCTAGAATCTAGACTACATTGACAGTTGAAGGATTAATGGTTCCCTGAGACCTTGGGGCAAAATCATTGAAGTGGAGGTGAGCAGGGGCTCCAGAGAAGACCTACTGAAGGAAGATCAGTTCTACTGATCACAGATGACTTTCATGAAAATTTGGAGAAGGACCAGTTCACATCCATCCGAAGAGAATATTAACTCCTTTTTAAAAAATTCTAAGTAGGAATCTAGTCATACAATGCAGGCTACGTTAGACTACACACATACCCATAAGAACAGTAGTTACTTTAAAAATGGTGGACCAAATGCTAATCAAATCAAAAGTTGATCAAATAATTTAATTTTTATATGGTTTTATATTGTTTTATTAGTTGTAAGCTGCCCAGAGTTGTTTTAAGATGGATGTCTATACAAATATTTTAAATAAATAAAATAAGTTCTGCTACTCATCAGAAGGAATGTGTGGGAGTGAGGGAAAAGAATTAGTCGCTAAAGGGCTAATTAGTTCCTCTTTAACTGCTGTAATTAAATGATGCTTGAATTACTTTATATACCTGCAAATAAAACTAGTTACTGCTATTATAGTCCTAATAAAAGAAAAAAAACCACAAGTTGTATATGGGAATTTCAGCAGCTCCTATTATCCCACAAAAACCAGGTGACACTGGCTTCATAGAATGTCATTACACAGGTTGCTATAGATTAACAATTCAATATTTGTCTACATAAGCCTAAATGTACAACACTTGATTATAAGGTTTATCAATATATTTATTCTAGATGTTCCCTCTCAGAAGACATTTTTATAGAAGTATTAAACCATGGTTTATTTAAACATAGGTTATTCACTAATCAATAATAGGTTTGATAAGCACAACTTGCTAAGTTGTTATTAGCAAGTAGCATCCAAATAGGATGGATAGCTTCTGTCTTTGAATTTAACTATAAATCCTAATGGAAATAGAACCAGTAGTCAAGAAATGTGTCATAGATTAGCACTTGGTAAGACAGCAATAAAAGTCTTGGAAAAGATATCTATCTATATCTATAGATAGATCAACATCAGGGTGCCAGTGATCTTTCGTCAAAGTAGGTTAAAAGGAGTGGACAATAATCCCATGGATAAATAAGAAAACTAAGACAAAGAATCAACCCAGAGTTCTCCTTAAAACCTAAATGTTCATGTTTCAATTTACATATTTTGAACATATTACTGTATGTAAAGATTCAGCTCCCTCAAGAAGTCAGTAAGGAAATGTTGGAAAAGATGGAAGGAAAAAGAAGAAGGGAATGGCTTCGGCAAGGTAGACAGACTCAATTACAGTGATGATGGATGTTCTCTTGAAAGACCTCAAGAGCCGATCTGGGACTAGATCATCCTAGAGAAGGTTTGTATATATGTGATCAACACTGACTTGATGGCACATACAGTAATAAATGATTCACAGTGATTGGTATATACAATACTTCAAGCAAAAACTAAACAAATCACTATGTCTTTTTATTATGTATGAACACAGCCACTGACAATTTAGCAGCCTTCTGATAGGTTTCAATAAAATTTTCTTTAAGGATAACAATATTTACTCTGAGGACAGATGATGGACTGTTGAAGTTTCATTAGGCAAAGGGGAATTTTGCTGGAGGCTGGACCAGCTGGCAGAGTTTAATTATTCAGTTGTACATGTGTCGAGGAAAGCA
>JANHGC010003031.1:71334-84162 GCA_027560395.1 Boaedon fuliginosus | reverse complement strand
GTCTAATACAGGATTGGGATTAATAAATACCCAGGCAACGCCGGGTTATCGGCTAGTGTAAAATAAACGATGACATCATATAATATGTTGTTCATCTGGGGTTCTGTTTACCTGTTTTTAAGAACTGCTAAGGACCAGATGATTTTTACTATGCCCTGATATGTAAAACCATGGAACTCATAGAGGGTGTGCTTTCTTTTTTACATTTGTTTGTTTGTTTGTTTGTTTGTTTATTAGATTTATACCCTGCCTCTCTTCCACGGTCAACTCGAGGCGGCTACATGACTGTATATATAGGTTATTCAACACAACATGCTGGAAAGATTTGTCATAGACAACAACTGTTGGCTGTTGTTATGAAGAAATTGTCATTGCCTCTACTTTCTGCATTTCTTTTTCGTCTGACTTTTTTGTTTACTATTTCAGTTCTTCCCTGCTTCTCATCATAGATATTTTGTTTCAATATTCCATACATCTGATATAGTCCACCAAAGTGTATTTAATAATAAATGTCCTTGTATTTAAGATTTTACAACTGTTTCTTATAAAATGGAGCATTCAGACAGTCTGTGATTATAGAACATAGAATCAATGTGTAATAGCTAGGCTCACACTCATGCTATTGCTACAGTGTATCTGTTGAAAGTTGATTTCCTAATTTGTTCAGTTTTCAATGGATCAGAGTTGTCTATTTCATTGCAATGACTTATTTTAAGTTGATTGGCTGCTAATTTCAAAAGATGGATAGAATAAATACCGGTAGAACTATTGTGTGAGTTATTGATTACTTGTGACACTTAGTGTCATGGCTAGCTCAGACTCTGAAGATGAACAAGAGTTACAGGAGGGTCAGCAGCCTGAGGGGATTCAGCTGGAAGAGTCAGGCAGGAAAAGCAAGTGTTGCTTAGAAACCAGGAGAGGCAGCTATCCCTGGTCTCAGAAGATGAAGAGGTGGAACTAGCATGTTCTCCCAATTTGAAAAAAGTAGGCTGATCAAAGGCACTTAGGAAGACTGTTGGCCAGAAAGAACCTCAACCCCCTCAATGGGACAAATCTGGATCATGCTACCTCTATGTAAGAGGAGCTGTGCATCTGACAGATACATTGGCAACAATTCTCCATTTACCTCACCGCTGTATTTCTGAACTCCTTACGCCTACCCTCTCAAGTAGTAACCCTGGACCTTTATACTATATTTATTTGACAGTCTGGTAGCTTGTTCACAATTTGAATTCTTTCTTCTAATTTAAGTTGAGTTTTTGTGGGGTGGGTGTTTTGGGCATAAGGGATTATGATTGTTCGTCCAATTCTTTTTGCCATTAAAATTCTGTTTGGAGACCTTTTTAGTAAAAATATAAACCTGTGTTTCCATGGCCGGGACAGGACATTTAAGAATTGTTCTTATCTTACTTGGAAACTTCTTATAGCTGTTTATGGGTACATGCATTTCTATAGAACATGATTATTAAAAGTGTGGTAAACATGGAATAAGAATAAGTTCGCTTTTGGACTTGTTGCCTATTGTGGTATAATGTGTTTCTGCTATATAAATATATATTTAAATGTTCTAAACATGCCTTCAATTTTATTTTTTTGTGATTATTCATGTATTGTACTAAATTCTAATGTGTTTTTGGATTAGTATATTGTGTGAATCATTTATAAACCATGTTTATTGTTTAATTAGTAGTTTAATTAATAGCACTTGTAAGTTGTAGAACTGATATCAAAGAAATAGTTAGCTTCTCCCTTTTATGATCAAACATCAACAGTAAAGGAACAAGCTGTTAAGAAATATGCTGTATATTGGTATTCATGAAGGCATTGAAAAAGACATTCAGATGTTGTGGTATGTTTTTATATCAAAATTCTATAAGCAATGATGTTCTCTGAAATATAATAAGAGAAGTTGAATTTTGAAAATGGAAAGACTATTGGTGCTTTTGAAGTTTTGTGTTGATGAAGTCTCCTGAAATATACTGTGGACATCCAAAGGGGGGGAAAAACCCAAATGGATAATTGAACAAATGAACTCAAGAGTTCTCATCAAATCACAATGACCACACTCAATTTATCCTACTCCAGACACATGATGTAAAGTTCTAGCTTTTTAGAGAAGATTCTAATGCTTGAGAAAGATGGAAGAAAAAGGAAGAAGAATGGCAGTAAAGTGGTTAGACTCAATTACAGTAGTGTTGGATGATCCATTAGTAGTCCTGAAAGACCAGGCTAGGGACAGATTGTTGTGGAGAAAAACGATCTGGGTGGTCTTTCAGAGCCAATACTAAGTTGATGGCACATAATGAAATCTCTACGACCTGGCTTGGTAAGAAGTTAGTTTTGTTTGAGGTGATTGAAGATAGTAAATAAGAATTACCTCTCCGTGCACCCAGTAAACTACCAGTAAATTGTACTTCTCGATCTACTACTGATATGCGTATTACTTCTAGATTACATAAGGTTAGTAACTGAACATGGAATTAGTTGGTGTCCTTCAGAAAACCAGATTTGTTCCTAATACTTCCATTTGAAGATCCTGGGAAGATATCTGGGAAAAGAAAATTATAGACAAAGTTATTTTCTGAATGTGGCATTGGCAACATTGTGTTGACTGCTGTAAGAGAATTCTCCCAGGAATATATTTAAATGCCCAATTACATTAAAGCAAAAGTTAATTGACAGATTTTGGTACTGGAGACAGAATAAAAAAACCTGGGAGGTATGAAGCACAAATCTTCTTTATTGATATATGCAAATCATCTTTTAACTGATTGATTGCAGTAATAAACATTTGATTAGATATAAACAACATCAAACTAGTTAATTGCAAATGACTTTTTGTAATTGATAAGATTAGAATTATTCATTGCATTAATATACATGCATATTAAAATATTAAATAGGACACACAAAGTATGAGATAATAGACAGTAGTAATATAAAACTTTATACAATGGTTCCTTCAGATTAAAGGCCAAATAATTCTTGACCTGAAGCCTTAATTTACCTTAGGAGCTTTCTGAAAGCCATATCTTCCCAAGGCTAATGGTTAATTTCTGGCAGCTGGGCTTGAGGTTCTTATAATAATAATAATAATAATTTATTAGATTTATATCCCGCCTGTCTTCACCCAAAAGGGGAATTCGAGGCGGCCAAACAATACAATTAAAATACAATCCTATACACTTAAAAGTTTCAAAAACGTTTCTTCTTTAAGGTTGGCACTTTTGCTTATTTTATTAATAGTTGTTACATTCTGTATCTCTGAGAATTTTCATTGCCTAATTGTTTCTTAGCTTAGCTAACATTTTTATTTGGACTGAAAAATGTAAGTGGGTTGGGGGCTTTTTTTTTGGACACCTATTTTTTTTAAATTCATTTATAAGTTGTGCTAGGAAGAGTAATTAGAAAAAGCAACTGGCTTCTTGGCCATATAGTCTGTGATAGAGGTAGCAATTTTTGATGGATTATTATCAAAACTATACTAATATACATATTGATACCAATCCGAAAGTTTACATCAGTATGCAATATACAAACTTTAACTTGAGATTTCCTCTTATTTTCCAACAGCCAAACCATTTACCCAGTTGGTGAAGGAAATGCAACTTCATCGAGATGACTTTGAAATAATAAAAGTCATTGGCAGAGGTGCATTTGGTGAGGTAAGATACCTTTAAAGCTCGCAGATGAGTAAGGAAACATACTGTTGACTGATTTTTCCTATGGAGGAATTCTTTGTTCTGAACCCACCTTCCTTTAACAATGGAAGCTAGATAATTGAAGATGATCTGTTTGTACCCATGTGTTACATCTCACAATATTATATATAAATCAAATGTATAGGTTGCTGACTTCATAACAACCATGCACAGCATATAAATTAAAAACAAATACTATAAATAAAAACAAAAAGAAAGGGAATTAATAGATACAGACATTAACAAAATTCTCACAAAAGCACAAAAAAACCCTTCCTAACAAAGAGCTTAGGAAAACAATCAGGTCTTCCAAGACCTATTTAAAGAATGGCAAGATCAAGATAACTCAGACCTCTGGAGATTACTATTGCACAGTGCAGACACTGTGACAGAAAAAGCATTCCACTGAGATCCCATCAGATGATATTCTTTTAAAGACAAAATCTGGAACATGCCCACTCTGTTAGATCTTACTGGATAAGCAGAAAAAGTAGGAAAAAGATGGTCACTCAGATAGCCAGGTCCTATGCCACGAAGGACTTTACAAGTCTTAAATACCACTCTGAATTGTAACCAGAGACTAACTGTTAGTCAGTGCAGACTGCATGCAAAGGTATTATACAAATATTTCAAGGTGTGCCCATAACTTTATGCATTGATGCATTCTAGACCAACTGTAGTTTTGGGGTGGCTTTCAAGGGTATCTTCACAGTTGCATGTTGCAATAGTCCACACACAAAAATAATGACTGAGAAGGGGTTCCTGATCCAAAAAAGGCCTCCTGACTATAGCTAGGATCTACTCTTCAAGCAGGAGTTATGAATCCACACTAGCTTTCTCCAGGGAAATTCTACCTCATTTTGGAATTATGAAGAATTCATGGTTCCAGACAAAAGTACCCAGCCCCTTAGTCTTCTCAAGATTGAGTTTAAATTTCTTTCTTCTCATCCAGACCCCAGCAGCCTTCAGATATTGGGATAAGACAGAATAATTTGGTCAGGTTGGGCTTGATATGTTCAATTTGGTATCACCAGCATATTGATGATACATGAGCCTGTGTTGATGAATGACATCATCCATCAGCTTCCTGTAGATATTAAATAGGATGGCTGAAAATATCCAATCTAGTGCCATCCTATATACCCACTAGAATTGACTGTAGAGAGAGAACCACTACAATATTGTGTCTCCACTCCTATTCCTGCAGTCCATCCAGAAGGATACGATGATCAATGGTATGAAAAGCCACTGAGACATGTGAACAATTGCACCATTGCTGTCCTGACTCTGTGAGAGGTTACTGATGTGTGTTCAATGCCATCTCTCTACTATGCCGCAGGGTAAATCAAAAAGTCCAGGACAAAGTTCCCTGAAGTCCAATCAAAGTATAAATAGTTGTGCTTAAAACATATTCTAGTCTCAGAACAAAGCTAACCTAATTATTTTCTCTGCTATTATTAGGACCAGTGACTATTTTTAAAACCTCTATCAATGTATGCAATGTTCTTATTAAAGATATCAGTATGTTATTGAGTTGATTTTGATTGTCCCCAAAATACATTTACATAGTAGAAACCATATACATTGTCTTTCATTAGAATATTTTTTTCTTTGGTTAAAATAGTCATAGCTGCTTTTCTATGGCTCTACCTTATAACTGAAGATACTTCATTTCTTTGTGTGGCCTGGTATCACTTGCATGATTCTCCAAAGTATTTAGGCAGCAAGGATTTTTTTTCTCATTATTTGCTATCTGTTGTTTTTACTAGGAGAGATGTGAGTAGATTTACCCACCCTCCCCCAATCAATAAAAACTGGAACAAAGAAGAACACTTCAACTAGTCCACAATTTATAACTATTCATTTAGTGACCATTCAAATTTACAATGGCACTGAAAAAAGTCATAAAATGAGACAAAACTCACTTAACTGCTTCCTTAGCAATGGAAATGTTGGTCTCAATTGTGGTCATAGGTCAACAACTACCTGTAGTAAAATTAACAAAACCTAAGTAAAGGGGTTCATGAAAATTTTCCCCAGTGTCAACTGTAAAAAAAACGAGGGAACCCAATTTTTATGTCAGCCAAGGAAACAAATTAGGAAAGGAATTATGTCATTTTGAAAACAGCCAAGATTCTTAATGGTGGATACAAGTAATGTTCACTTACAACCCCAATTTGGCACAGAATCTGGGTTGTTAAGTGAAGGGTCATTAAGCAAGATACCATACCACTGTTTCACTTCCTTCCAGTTTTATAGCAGCTGTTGTAAATTTTGCTGTTTGTTTCTTTGGGTGTTGTCTCTGATGTCTTTTCCCCACCTTGATATACCTTGTTTTCTTTTAATTTTTCATCTGTAACACACCATATGTCAGTGGCTTCAAAACTGAAATAAATAAATAATACTAGAATGTCATGGAGTTATTTTTATTTTTTAAATTGTAGGTTGCAGTTGTAAAATTGAAGTGCACAGAGCGCATTTATGCAATGAAAATTCTAAATAAATGGGAAATGCTTAAAAGGGCAGAGGTAAGTCTGAAATTTTCAATTCAGATTTCCTTATAAATGGTACTAAAGAAGGTCATATTAAACAGTTGCTACTTAAACATGTAGGAAATCTATTTTTTCCTGAAGATTTTTCATATTAAATACCATATTTTTGTAGCATTTATCGCTTTCTGTATTTACCGATCTGTCTGCCCCAGTTTTTTTTTTCATATAGCATGATTTTTATTTACTATGAAAACCAAGTTAATTACTAAATGGAAGCCTGGATCTTTGTTACATTGAAAGTTAGGATTTCAAAAAAGACTCATGCTTGGTTCCATTTTTATAAAGAAGTAGATTTTGCAGAATAAATCAATTAAGCATTGTTGATTATTAAATAAATTTTACATATTTTATGTTATAATAAAGATATTTAATATAATGTGTATTATATCGTACATAAAACAATAATTCATTAGCCAAAGTTTTTAAGTATGAAGATTTATACTGTCTTATTTCTTGTTCAATCATGCTTGATTCTCAGAGACTGCTTTGACTAGTCCCTGAAGTTTTCTTGGTATGTTTTTTTAGAAGTTGTTTGACATCACTTCCCAGTGCTAGGGAAGCTAGAGAAAGTGAGCAACTCAAAGCTACCCAGCTGGTTTTGTTCCTAAGGCTGGACTAGAACTCTTAGTCGCCGGATTTCTAATCTGATACTTTAACAAGCTCACTCGACTGATGTATGAAAATATAGCCAAATTCAATAAGAATACTCAAATTTTAAAAGTTATTTTTGGTAAAGATATACAAAATATTTCAAACCCAATTAATTCAAATTTGAAATGCCCACATCTGAGTTCGAAACATCCCTCTCAATATGAAACAGCTGTTATAAACTCAAAATGGGCAATTTCAACCACTTTGGCAATGGATAAGTGTGAAGAGGTCTCAAAAGGCTTGAAATAGTCCGTTTCATATTCATAATAGCAGTTTCTCAAAGTAGGGTATTTTCAGTTCAGTTTCTATAGCTTCAGATATTTTTTGTATAGTGCTAGGTTTTGAACAGAAAATTGCATTTGTAGCTGAGCGTCTACTTTTCACTCTAATAGGATTGTTTTATTCTTGGATCTTCCAATCTGTCAATACAGTCTATTATCCTCCCATTAAAGAGTGTCCTCTATCAATTCCCCTTTCGGGTGAAGAGAGGCGGGGTATAAATCCAATAAATAAAATAAATAAAATAAATTTTAAAATTTTACAATATTTAAGTTTTTAAAAAAATACCTAGATGCTAACAGAAATCTGTCTTTCTGTATTCCATATATAGGAAAAGAGAACTCTTGACTTGCTTCTTCCCTATCACATTTGTATAGATACAGGCTTATATACTTTAGAGATCCTAAATCTCTTTAAATATTTTAAAGAGGATACTGAATCAGTGCAGATTAGTTCCCAGTATGTTTATGTTGAAAAGACCTGCTGTTCAGCATTCCATATTGTGTAAAGCTTTTCAAATATTTTAAGGGAAGGTCCACATATGGTGAATTGCTGGATATTCCCCAAATCATAAAATATTCCCCAAATTATAAAATATAAGTAAATGCTTCTGAGCCAGAGTTTTAAAAAAATTATAATCTTTTCCACCAAAATAATATTTGCTGAAAATCTATAACCTTGTACATTATGTCATAAGGAAGTTGATTTTGTAGCGCTAATTCGTAGCAGATTTAGAAATTTCCATCATGCTACCTAGGATAGTTCAAATTATTAACTACAATTAGTAGTTCATAATTATGTAATTATACTTATTCTGGGATATAATGTCACAATGAAAGAAGAACTAGTGGATAATAAAACTATTAGACAAACATAAGAAATTGGGTAGCTCATGCATGAAAGTAAGGAGAAAAGTAAATTGATCATGTGTTTCTGCACTAATTGAACTTAGTGAACCATATTTTTGAGTGATGCATAGAAATGTTCTGTGTGATGACCCTGAAATAATTATAACAGGGGGCAAGTGATGGATTATTTAAGAATTTTTTTACTTTTATGTTGTTATAGTTTCCATAAAAATGGTTGTAACAGTTTGTAAATTATTCTAATTCATCTTAACAAATGAATAAAGTTATTGATATATTTTGCAAGATATATTTCTAATTGAAATACCTGGCCACTTAATGTTATAGACATTAATCAGTAGTATCTGGCCACTTAGTAGTATCTGGCCACTTAGAACAAAAACATATTATTATTCTCCAGGCCTTAACAAAGTTTATGGATTTATTCTCTGAATAGTGTAAAGGTGAGGTATTATTTTATATTAAAATTAAACAGTGTAAAAATAAGGAAGAAATCCTGCTACAGTAAATAGTTTCATAGATGGAATAGAACAAATTACCAGTGAACCTCCAAAGAGAGGCCATTTAAAAGTTTAATATAAGATACATGAATCCTCTTTGCCTGTCTGATACTATCAGGTGCTACCTTTCATATTGCTTGATTTAAATGAGTTTGAATTTATTATTTTTGTGAAAACTTGGAGAGTAGTCATATTACAAATTACAAGCTTTTGAAGAAAAATGCAATTATAAAACACCTTGTCACGTCAGAGACTATTTTGTGGCAATTCTTATGACTGATCTAATTCTAAAATTTAGATTTCTAATGTTTAAATGCAATTTTTGATAATGGCTGGAGTTTGGAAATAGGGTTAATAGATGTTTGAATAGACTTGGAATTTTGTGGTTCAGACTAAGTAGGAGATAGAAGTAAGAGGCCCATGCGCCAGATCAAAGAATTCAGATAGAAAATTAGATAGAAATATGTTCCATGTTCTATGTTTAAAAATCCTAATTTTAGTCTTTGTTCCTAGATGCTAGACACTAATATGGGTTTCACATCCTTTGTAACATAAAGCCTTCAGCCAGGACATTCATTAAAACAGAAGGAAGTACTTTTTCTGAAGTCATAATTATCTTCCACCTTCTGTTTCCCTTGGAAGTAATCATGACCCTTAAATACTTAACGCGTTTGAGAATAGTGGGGGTGGATAGAGGGAGAAATAGGCTCAGAGATATGTGACTTATATGATATATGCAAGGAATTCAGCTCCCATTTCCAGGAAATATTATTGAATAAATTGGGCAGGTTTATATTACCCATTCTCTAGTCTTATTTTTATTTTCCTTCAAGCAAACATTTTAAAAGTTTCTTGTTCTCTTGAAGGCTGTCAGTATGTTCACCTTTAAAAGACTGGATATTGCAGTAGGTATTTTAAACATTCAGACTACTATAAAACTAAAATGTTATCTCAAGAATCCAATGCTATCTATCATGCTTTTTAAAATTGATTTTTAAATTATTTTTAGTTAGCTATGAAAAGTTTTGTTCCTTGGGTTTGATACTGAATTATTGTAGAGGTGGTATATTTATGAATGTTATAATCTTATGTTACATAGACATTAATACAATATTTGCATCTTTGTTTATTAAAGTCAAGAGTTTAAACAACTTTTTCTCCTCCTTTTTCACTCTTTTATTTTTAGACTGCTTGTTTCCGAGAAGAGAGAGATGTTTTGGTGAATGGAGACTGTCAGTGGATTACAACGTTGCACTACGCTTTTCAGGATGAAAACTATTTGGTATGTGTGTACAATAAACCTATAAAGAAATAGTTCGTAATCTGGTTCCTCAGTTCAAAATATTTTGAATTCAGAGCATTATCAACTGCATTTATCTGAAAGGAAGATTTCTCCTCTCCCTCCCCTCCAGTGAGGCCATCTGTGAGGGGAAAGGGATTTTCATACACGCATAGTGCCAGAAGGGACCGTAGAAGTCGTCTAATCCAACTTCCTGCCCATGTCAGGAGTTACACCGTTTGGTCAAATGGTTGTCAAATCTTTTCTTGAAAACCTCAGTGATAGAGCAGCCACAATTCTGGGAAGCAAGCAGTTCTATTGATTAATCATTCTCACTGCCAGAAAATTCTTCCTTATTTCCAGATTGGATCTCTCTCTGATGACCTTCAACTCATTGCTTCTTATCCTACAATAAATCAGTACGCTTTCCCCTGTGACAGCCCTTCAGTTATTGGAAGATTTCTATCATGGCTTCCCTGAGTTTCCCTGAGCTTCCCTTTGTTAGGCTAAACATATCCATTCCCTTAGCTGTTCATTGTACAATTTAGCCTCCGGGCCCCTTATCATCTTGGTTGCTATTCTCTGCACTCTTCCTAGGGCCTCAGCATCTTTTTCATATTGTGATCAGAACTGGATGCAATATTCCAAATGTAGCCTCACTAAGTGCAGTCAGGAATGGTATTATCACTTCCTGTGATCTTGATGCTATCTCTCTGTTGATGGCAGCCTAGGATTGTGTTGGCTTTTTTGGAAGCTTAAGCAGCGATTCATCAGGACATCTAAACCCTCTCACAGGGATACTGTTTAGCCATGCCTATCTTTTAACTGTGCCTTGGTTTTTCTTGCCTAAGTGCCTAAGAGTTCCCCTTGATTGGGGAAGTGAGGCAGGGTATAAATCAAATAAATAAATAAATAAATAAATAAATAGATAGATAAATAAATAAATAAATAAGAAAACCTTAACTTTTCTCACTACTGAACAACATCTTGTTGGATAGGGTCCAATCTCAAGTCTGTTAATAGCACTCTGAATCTTGAGTCTATCTTCCAAAATATTAGCAGTTGCCCTCAGCTTGGTGTGATCTAGTTTGGTGCCATTTTGATTTGCATTTGTTGAAAATATTGGATCAGAAGAAATCAGAGGTAAGTATTTAAACGAAGAGCTGAAAAGGAATCATTTCAGTGGAAGTAGGAAAAATCACTGTTATAGCTCACCTTCATCTTCTAATGAAGAGAAGACACAAATATTTATTTCTACTCTCCGTATGCAATTGGCAATTGATTGCAGTGGGGAGACCCTGAGAGCTCAACAAAACCATCACTGAATAGAGAGGCTCTTCATTGCAGTTCCTTAGCCTTTATGCATGAAGGATGCTGAGAGAAGAATGGGGCTGCCAAATTGAATGAACAGAACTAAAAGTCCTAAGCATTCTTTCTTGGAAGTAACGTATACAGAATTTAATGGGATTTAGTAGTATGCAGTTGTGATTATGACTGCAGCCCAGTATGAAGGCCTCCAGTTTTCTTCTTGCAACTCAGAACCCAAGAATTTCTTCCTCACTTTACCTTCCATTTACATGGCGTAAGCTGGTCTAAGCAGAACTTCCACAGCATAGCACACTTAGTGTAAATAAACATGCAGAAATTTACGGTAGGGTGAGCCCACATTTTTGCAATCTCTCACTGCAGTGAGTGTATGCCTATTTGTGTGTAATATGACTAGTTTGTGTGTCTCTATTTGTATATGCAAATAGGTGCTTAATTTAATTTATAGATGGGATACCTTATTTTACAGGCAATTTTTATTTACAGTCATTAATTTAATTGAACATTTAATATTTGTCCTGGCTGTATTCTTTCTTGGAATGGGCCTCTGATTCTGTTTTTTTTTAAAGTATAGTAAGGAGTAAACATTTTTTATAAAATAATTTAAAAATAGAAATTGGCAATCACCGCTGAAAAGTATATAAAATTTGGGTGTTTAGTTTAAAATCTAGAATCATTTTTCTTTTGGGTCAATATGTAACTGTTTATATTCTTATTTTAAAAGAGAAAAAAAAATCCAAAACAAATTATTTACAAATTATTCTATTTTCCATCTCTAGTTTGCTATTAAGTGTAATGAGCTAGAGTTAACTTAATTAGATAAATAAATTGTTCAGTTGAACACTCATCATCTAGTTACTTACCTTGGCACAGTACTGCTAATGTGTCATTTTATACACAAAATCTCAAGATTGCTGTTAAAATCCAGAAGTGGCCAAACCAGTTTGTGGGCCAACTGTGGCTTCTGTAATGTTCATTTTCAGCTCTGAAGCACTTGCGGACAATAAAAACTGGAATAGTATTGAAAAGAAACCGCCTTTACAGTACAATCCTATGCATGTTTACTCAGAAATAAATCTTGCTGATTTCAATGAGTTACTACCAGGTAAGTGTGCATAGGATTACATCCCAGGTATAAATGTTTGGAGGTTCCTAAAAAGGTTTGCATCCAATAAGAAGTAAATAGCCATCTTCTCCCCCCCCCCCCAAAAAAAAAAGGATGCGGAAAATGCAAATGGTTACTTGGGATATTCTGATTGTTTTGTGTCTTTGAGAAGGGTTGTTAAGGAAAGGAGTGCCAAAGGAAGAATTTCAAGTGTATGAAATAGAGGCAGTTTTTAAGAACCTTGACAAAAGTACAAATGACTCAGAGCTAGCTCCCTTCTTTGTTCATTGTATTTTTCATATCATATTAATTCACCCACTTATTATCACAGGGCTACTTTGCAGACTAGTTAGGTAGAAACCTTAACAATTTATAATTTGTCAAAATTACACATTATAATACTGTTTAATAGCCTTTTTAAAAAGTAAAATACTAATTAACAAGCAGTTGAAAGAGCCTCTGTGGCACAGTGGTTAAATGCAGCACTGCAGCCTCTGCTGATTTGTTCAGCAGGTTGTCAGATCGAATCCCCAGGCTCAAGGTTGACTCAGCCTTCCATCCTTTCTAAG
>JANHGC010003031.1:36492-48861 GCA_027560395.1 Boaedon fuliginosus | reverse complement strand
ATAGGTAGATAGATAGATAGATAGATAGATAGATAGATAGATAGATAGATAGATACTTACATACATACATGCATGCATACATACATACATACATACATACATACATACATACATACATATACAATTTCTCTCCCAAGTATTTTCACCAGCAAGATTATACTGAAATAAGCTACCAACAGACTTTTCTTCGTTGTATATGGATATCATTCCTTCCATTATTGTCTCAGTCTTCCCAGCCTACAACTTCTCATATTATTGACTTGGAAAATGGGAGGAAAAGGCCTAGAATTTAAACATAAATATAGGATTGAGTTTCTCTTTGTTGTAGAAGACAGTTCTGTGTGTCTTCATTGTTGTCTGCAGTAAAGTGGTCGATCTGTGTTGTGTCTGCCTGCAAAAGCAAGTTTATGAATATGGCTCAAATGTCAAGTTAGATGTGACATGTTATTATTATTTTTATTTAGTATTAATAAGTTCCTCTTGAGTGAAAGAGAAGGTTCTAAACATAATATCCATGGATTAAGTTTTCTCTGAGCTACTGAGCTAGGATACATGATAAAAATAGCCTTGACTTGTCTCTCTCATAGTCCTGAACATTGTGATTGAAGTATCTGGTTTAAGTAATGTTTTGCTTTTCTCTTGTTTCATTTTAATTTTATGTAGGAATTGAAAGGGCCTTCCTTTGAAAGCCTCACTGGGCAGAAAAACAGATAAAAAACAGTAAAGGGGTCATATTTCAACAGCCACATTATAAATGAAACTTCCTCATCCTGAAAATATGAGGAAAGGAATTTTAAATATGAGCTCAGAATTTTTTCTATTCCTAACCAACAGTATTGGTAAAATATAAATGTTTCCACTGCAGAGGAAATACATTATAAGTGAAATAAAGTTAAAAAAGGATAAAAGAACTGTGGTGGCACAATGGTTAGAATACAACTGCCTCGAGTTCCCCATTGGGGGAAGAGAGGCGGGATATAAATCGAATAAATAAATAAATAAATAAATATTCCAGGATAATTCTGCCAACTGCTAGCAGGTCAATTCTCACTGGTTCAAGTTTAACTCAGCTTTCCATCTTTCCCAGGTCATTAAAATGAAAACCCAGATTGTTGGGGGCAATATGCTGATTCTGTAAACTGCTTAGAGAGATATGTAAAGCAGTGTGAAATCTATATCTATGAAAGAGAGGTGGGGTGCGGATGTGCGTTTGTATGTGCTCTATACAAATTTTCAGTTCTGCGCCAATCTATCTCAAACTTGGCACATACATAGAAAAGCATAGTAAGAAAAGCACTGTCGGGATCTCCAAAGGATAGGTGTCCTTTTTTACCCCTTTTTGGGCGGGGGGCAAAGAGGACACTTCAATAACAAGCAGCAACTCTCTACTGAGACATGTGCTTTTACGTCTCTGTACTGAGCGCATGCAGTTTTCAAACTGACTAGGCACCATATTCAAATCTCTGAGGCACCATGTTTTATACAAATAAATTCCAGATTTGCTGTAGCGGCGACGGGCCCAAGACACATGGAGCAGCCCACTCTGCCAAATAAGGTTGCTTATGATGCTGGGGGAGTGGGGGGGCACCAGGGGCTTAAGAAGGCTTGCAAACGGCTGTGGCCCAGTGCCCCTATCAAGCCCTGGCTGTCCTTTCCTCAGAGCTGGCCTGCCCTTGGCCAGAGATGTGGGAGGGGGTTTCAGAAGGCCCGCAAACGCTGTGGCACAAATGTACTTCTTTAAAAAAAAAACGGTGAGCAAGGCCGGGTAATCAGCCAGTGGTATATAAGTCTAGGTGCTATTGCTATTGCTATGTTGATCCCAAACAACAAAACTATAAACATGGAAAGAGCCACAGAATTGATAAAATTGTTTAATCAAGAGGTAGAAACAGTGTCTTGTCTCTGCTAGTTTCAAATTTATGATACGTTTTCATTCAAGACTATATTTTGATAGTTTGAACACTATTTTACTAGTGTATTACTAATGTTTTACTGTGATTCAATGCATATGAATCATTTTCAAGTAACCGCCTATGTAAGTTACGTTTCTAATATACTTTACGCACTAGGGTGAGTGACGAAAAAGATGCACGTGGCTATCTTCAGGCACTAGCTTCTAAGATGACAGAAGAGCTTGAATCTTTGAAAAGCTCTAGTCTGGGATCAAGAACACTGGTGAGCATGGAACTGTACATGATTAATTAAAAGAGAAAGCTTTATAATGTCTGCTGTTTTAATTTCAGTTTGATCACTACCAGCTGTGTCTTAGATGTCATGGGAGAGTGAAAAGTTCAGCATTAAACATAGCCCTCATAGTCCAATAGAGCCATTGCATCATCTTCTGAGCTATACCATGGCATCTGATATAATGCTTATGGCTGAGAAAAAGCTCCTCACACTTTTTTGCTGGCCTCTATAAGTGGGAGTCTGCTGCTCCAAAAGAAGAGGAAATAGCTGTTTATTATTTAGTTGTGGTGTTTTTAAAACGCCTTGATACACTGGAAATGAGACTATCTTAAGGATTCTTTCCATATGAACACCACGATGGCTCAGATCATGAGTCTGTTTAACTCACCAACTTAGGCAGATAGCTTAAGACATCCACAAGTAAGATATGAATTAAATTGTTTTCTACTTTTGTTGCTCCTAGTCGGTCCTTTTTATATGCTGCCTCTGTATGTAGTGTTATCCTATGTGGTCACTCAGTGACAATTCCATGATCTATGTCTTCACATCTTCAGCCTATGATTTCCACAAATGAATTATTCATTTAATGAAGGATTTATACTTTATCTATTAAAAAGTATCTGCTGGTGAGTTCTCATTGAATGAGATCTGACTTCTATTATTATGGGGCATGAAGAAAAAAAAACATCTGCTTTCTCAGCATTATACATATTTTCTAAATTTTCATTATACCTCCTTTTACTAACCCTATTTTCCAGATTAGAAACACTTGACCAATTGGGATTTTTATGCCTTTTTTACTATTTCTATATCCTTCTTTGAGACAAAGTTACCTTTCAATATGAATCTTTTTATATTTTCCACCATCCCTGGTTCATTGTTCTAAATCAAGACTGAAACTAATCACATTTGATTTAATCCTTTAATCCTTAAGAATTAAATAGTTATTTAAAGAAGGTTGTAGTACTTTTATGGGCAGCTTTTATTTCCTTTCATTTAATTTTTGTTTTAAGTACTACCTATTTTGAAATTTAGCTGCCTCGAGTTCCCCTTGACTGGGGAAGAGAGGCGGGGTATAAACTGAATTAATTAAATAAATAAATAATAAATTCATTTTGGAAGAATGACTAGATTATAACATTTGGAAGAAGAATAGACAATAATAACATATTATTTGATGCTACAAGAAGAGCAGGAATTGGAGATGATATACAACCCAATGAAAAAGAATATAGATTTGGCAATGTTTCATAGGACAATGTTTCATTTGATGTTCCCTTTGCTCTTTTCCACCTCCTTTCAATATATTGGGGGGAAAATGTTTCATCTATTACACGCCAAAGAAAGAGTGTACTCCTGAGACCTGCAAGTTTAACAAGAGATCCATAATGCAACATCCTGGTTTAATGTTGCCGGCATTGCTCTATCTTTTTTTTTCAGATTGCATTTATGTGTATCTGATAAGAATATAAATTTATCTGAAATCAATAGGAACTTATTGTGAAATAACCACAGTTGAGCCCAAAATTGTTGTTAAGTGAGACATTTGTTAAGTGAGTTTTGTCCCATTTTACGATCATTTTTACCACCATTGTTAAATGAATCACTGCAGTTGATAAATTAGTAACCTGCTTGTTAAGTGAGGCAGACTTCCCCATTGACTTTACTTATCTGAAGGTTGCAAAAGGTGATCACATGATCTTGGGACACAGCAATGGTCATAAGTATGAACCAGTTGCTAAGCCTCTGATCACATGATCGTGGGGAGGCCTCAAAGATCGTCACTGTGAAAAATGGTCATAAATCACATTTTTCAGTGCCATTGTAACTTTGAACGGTCACTAAATGAACTAGGAGTACCTGTAAAGAGTTATTCTGACATTTTTTCCAATTATATAGGGTTTTTCAAATTAAACCTACAAGTGACGTTTTTGAATAGCATTAATATTTAAAATGTTATTAATGTTTAAAATGTTTTTAATAATGTAGAGGAAATAACAGTTGCTTGATGTAACAGGATCCACTCTGGAAAGTGAGACGTAGTCAGAAGCTGGATATGTCAGCAAGGCTGGAATTACAGTCTGCTCTTGATGCTGAAATACGTGCCAAACAGCTAGTCCAAGAAGAATTAAGGAAAGTGAAAGATGCCAACCTGTCCTTTGAAAGGTAATTTTTGAAAGGGCTGGGTCGTGTATAATTATGTATTTTAACATGTATTAAAGGGGTTTTTTTTATGCTGATCTCTTCTAGGCATTTGTTTCTTTCTGATGGTACTTAGCAACTGGAATTTAATTTAATCTGTATAACTGTCTTTAGTATTGGAAGCAGGATATCACACTCATAAATTATAACCATGAATAAGACCTCTATTATGGAAATGAAAAATAACTAAATTTAGGAGGGTTGGAAGAACCACTCAACAAAGAATGGAGGCAGTAAAATATGTGGTGGTTAACTTATGTTTCATATGTCCCTGTATTTCCATTTTATCATTTAGCAAACTAAAGGAATCTGAAGCAAGAAATCAGGAACTCTTGGAAGAAGTTGAAGGTTTTAAAAAGAAACTGGAGGAAAAATACCGAACAGATGCAGGTGAAAATTTAGCCAACATATGATTACAGAATGATTACCCTTGTTGGATTGCTTATTTATTTATTTGTTTGTTTGTTTTTTAGGTCTTAAACTTTCCGATTTCCAAGTTTCCATTTTTGAGTACTTCAATACCTCTCCACTTACACATGATCTAACTTTCAGAGTGAGTATCAAAATGTGATTACAAACCTTTGCCAAAGATAAGGCAGAAATGCATGATGAATTGGAGTGCTGAGTCTATACATAAAAACATTGGTTTTGTATAAACTTACTAAACACATTTCAGAACACAATTCTCCTATTCCTACCAACACTACCATCACTTGCACTTTCCTTGTCACAGTGGTAGGTGCGGTGGTACTGTTCCTACTGAAATTAGATTATTATTTTATTGTGTGTTTTTGTGTTTTGGTTTGCTGTGTTGTTTATATATTACTTATTTTTATGTAACTTGAATCATGGGGAACAAATGAAGAAAAGGTGAAGACAGGATTTAAACTTCTGTGTTAGGCTGAAATATTTCCTATTCTATAACTTCCACATTATTTTTGAATTAATAAATAAGTATCTCTCTCTTGAGTATCTTTTCTTCAGTTGTTAGCTTAATTCTTCCACATCCTTTGTCAAACCATGCCTCTCACCAAAGAGAAAATTCACTTGTTTCTTCTGGCATTCTTTACCCTTCATTCTCTCACAGACATGGGCGAACAGACTTCTTTCTATATTATCCCTTTCCATTGAGAAAACAAGCTTAGTATTATTAAAATAGTAAAGAGAAAGAGATTTAGAGCAATGGATCTACAATTATAATAATAAATATAATCCGTTCTTGATTAATATAGCCACTTAAACTAATGAAATCTTTCTTATTACTTCACATGTATAAATTCTAAATCCAAAGTGTGCTTATCAGTGTCATTTTTAATATTACTTTAAATGTGATACTAAACTTGCAATGGATCTGTTGGTTAGAAATGAGATGAAATTTCACACAAGAGAAAGAAAAATAAATCAAGATTTACCATTTTGAGGATCAGCTTTTGCCAATCTTTTGCCAATCAAATACCCATAAAAGGTCACTGATTGGATGAAAATAGCCATACCCAGCTGGTAGTGGCTGTTTGTAAAATTGTGGTCCACTATTTAAGCCTTTCCCAGAATGTTTGATTTAAACTTCAGGTGCACATGCCTGGGCCTTTTACAAACAAAGAGTTTTCCCATGAAGTCAATAAAGAATAGTATCATATGGAATTATTAATGTTAGGTTCAACACACTTGATCTCCCTGATTTTTGTGGCTCATTCTATAAAACAGGCAAAATTGATATTGCAAATAAGATCATATGTGAGAATAAAACACAAGAAGAGTAATTTTTAATACCTCAGCAGCATTTCTACAAGTCTGGCTTCCCTTATTTCCTTTCCAAATTTTGTGCCAATTGCTGAGAAAAAGACAGATAGGTTTTAAGTCTTTGAATGAATAAAGTAGGAACTTGTACTGTTTACTTTTCACAGAATGTGGCTGTTGATTTCTAGCTGCTGTAAAACAATACATTATTTTTCCTACATAGTTAAAAGCCTAAGTGACAGAGGCTGCACTTTTAATCAAAGACAAGCATTATTCTTCACCAGATATTCCTTTAGGACTTATTTATCTATGCATATGTACATTTTCTTTTAAGCATGTATTCATGGTAGCTTTCAAATATGATAGTAGAAACCATGGAGCTAGCATCAACTTTGAAAGTCAATTCAGTTAATTTCTTCACTTACAACTATTTCATTTGCTATATAAAGTATGATTAGCATATTCACAGCATCTCCAGGTCACCTTTATTGAAATCCAGAGTTCTAGTCTATATAGCCTCTTCCACTAAGATCACTATTTATTTACTTTATTTATTTATTTCAATTTATACCCTGCCTCATTTCCCCGATCAGGGGAACTCTCTATCCTCTCTTTCAACAAATCCAATGTTTTCAGAGATTCTTTGCACAGAAATTCTTATTACTGCCATTGTATCAGAGAAATTGCATAATTTCCCACCTGGTCTGATCTTTGAGATGATTATGTCTCAAATGCCTCTTTGCTTTATTAACCACCTTCTTCAGTATTGTTGCATTACGATAGGGCTAGGATTAAGAATTCAGCTCTCCTTCTGAAAGTCTCTGTTTCAGTAGCAAGCTAATTTGTATGATGTCTTTGAGCCTTGAAATTCAAAATCATTTTAAATAGAAGAAGCAATCTGCTAGCTACAAGATGCTAATAACACACCAGTTCTCATTTTCAGGCTTTTAGTACTGCCGAAGATAACAGAAGATGACTAAGTCAAGGTGACTATTATGTCATTAATCTTTCACCATGATAAAAATCTTCACATAATGGAAGAAGACGGGAACCAATTCCTATTCCAACATTCTTCTTCTAGGTCTATGATAGTCAAGATATCTTAGTCACTCTGTCCAAAATATTCAATAGCTGGCAGTTAGACAATCTCAGCAGCAGGTAGTTGGACAATCATCAGTAAGGTATCCACCTCAAAATTATTTTGAGGTGTACACTATCAAATATGAAGGGTAAATGCCATGATTTTAGTGGAATGAAGTTTGTCCGTTTTCATTCCACTTGAGAGTAATTTTCAAGATTTCAAGCAGAGGCAGAATTTGATAAGAATTAAAAACAATGGAAATAAAAAAAATACACAACCTTGTTCAAATGCCAGGTTATCTTCTGACCAAGATAAAAATATACAATAACATGCTTGTGTAAGTCTGCACATCCTCTTATTTATAAGTAGGGGTGTGGCTGTCTTCAGAGTTAATCATATTCAAAATGATGGTAAATAGTAGCCAGAACATACCTGCCATTAATTAAAGTGACTGTGATCAAGCCATATAAAGTTTAGCTGTTTTAGTAGGATTTTTCTGACATTTATTCAGTTGCCCCTTACAGCAAAAGCCATGGTCTGCAAAGAGTTTACAAAGCATCAAAGGGATCTCATTGTTGGAAGATATCAGTCAGGAGAAGGGTACAATTATTTTTTTTCAAGGCAGTGGATATACCATGGAACACAGTGAAGACAGTCATCAACAAGTGGAGAAAATATGGCACAACAGTGACATTGCCAAGAACCTTCTGGTTTGGAGAGTGGGGGTAATAGGAAGTTTGCTAGACTGACTCCCTCTTTCTTATGCAAAGAGATTGAGAGTATCTCTCTGGAGAATTGCATTCCCACTTTCTTTTGAGGTCTTTCATCTTTATCAGAAAGAATGGCAGATTCAGGCCTGTCCTGAATCTTCTCCATCTTAACTTCTATTTTAACTGCTCTGCTTTAAGGCTATCTTCGTTGCTGTTGTTCTTCTTCTCCTGTAAGAGGAATTGCCTTGAAAAATGCCTATTTTTTCATATTTATTATTATTACATTTATTTGCCACCCATGTTGCCGCGGGACCTCTCTGGGCAGCTTACAGCAGTAGAATGTAAAATTGTTTTTAAAATGTAAATACAGCATTAGTAAAAGAATGAGTTATTAGCAAAAATAAATAATGAAAACACAGCAATATGAATTAAAAGATGGGTGGAGAAGGAGCAGGATGCGGGGTGGGGTGCGGTCTGCTATTAGTCTAATAGCCACCTCCAGTACATTGTACTACGGTATTGCATCTCCCTTTATTTTATATGTAGTACAGAGACTTTTATACCAACACAACTTTTCACATTTATCACAACTTTGTGTGGATTCCCCGCCCCGCCCCCCAGTATATGGCACCAAGCCCATTCTCCGTGTCTAAGATGCATTTTTGTATCAATTGACCATATTCCTCACTCCTGTGGTTATCGTTTTAATCATATAGCCAGGTCATTCTATTCTTGCATAGCCTGGATTTTTCTTTATTATGTTGAAAGATAATATAATGTGGAGGGGCAGGAGTCACTACAACTTTCTTTTCTATTGGTGCATCTTATATGCAAGCTGTCATCAAGAACAAAGGCAAAGATCATTCTTCAGCTATTGAGCCATATGTCAGTTGCAAATTTAGTAACTGGTTTTGCCCATAGTCATCTCTATCCCTTAATGAGTGGCATGTTCATTCCACTCCTCTGAATTCAGATATCCCTGACTCTAGTTCTTCATTCATGACTTCAAGGAATAGCTCCCCAAAATCTCTTATCAAAATTTACCCTTGATATCTCCCTAGTTGTATCCTTTGGCTCTGTTTATCAAATCTCAGGCTTTTTTATGATCAATATTTTGAATTGCAGGAAAGCTGGTAATTGCAGGAAAGCTGAATCTGCGGCCTGGGTAAGATAGATACCCAGTGGATATTGATGGGAATTTCTTTTGTGTTGTGTTTATTTCCTCATGGAATGGAGTCTCTTTGTATCTCTTTCTAACTATTCCCTCTTTAACTGCATGCTGTTCTCACCATGGTGTTCTTGAACACCATAATGCACTGTTTTATTACATCTTGCCCGCTGATGCAACACTTCTTCAACTGTCCCAACTTACTCTCTATCAAGTATGGTTGATAGAGCTTAATTCCCTCAACCATAAAACTTGATGGATTTAGTTCTAACCAAAATAGAAATTCTCCCAGTTTCATGAAGACCATTCTGAAAGGCTTCCAATGCAACCAAGAAGAAATCTGCTGAAGATACCTATATCAACAAAATTCTTCACAACAACAAAAAATTTGTGATGTTTTGACACAGTCTCCTATATATGCCAAGTTATCACTGCTTTCCACTCTTACTATTAACTATTTTTTAACCTGCTAATAAAATATTTAATGAAAATCCTGGTAATCCTGTATCTGCTGATATGTTTGCCAGTGTTAGTTTGGAGTTTTTACCTTGTTCTCTTCATGTTAATGCTAAATCACACAAGCAACCATTTTTTATTCAGTTTTCATTCATGCCATAAAAATGATATATTTGAAAGTACAGCAGTGGTTTTGTAGCTGTGCCAGTCTCCAATTTTCATTTGAATTATGATATTTTATTATCTTCCCTTTTCCTCAATCCCTCAATTTTTATGGAAACATAAAACAGCAGTATCTGTGTGGGATCTATGCCATTCAATAAGGGTGATAAGATTATTTGCAGTTTTTCTTCCAAAACTCCCCATATTGAATTGGTAACTGCCTGGACTCAACTTTTCACCTTTCTCCAACATTATGGAAAGGATGTCTGCTGCTACTTTCAAATGCAAAAATACATTTGCAATACTTTAGTTATATATATATATTAATGGACATATTTATTCATGTACAATTTGACAACTCGTATGTGGTTTGTTTCACATTGTCTATGTATAAAGTGAATTAACATAAAACATAGTTGTAGTGTTTCAAGTAGTAACCAGATTCTTTTACTCCTTTATAATACATTCTATCTTGTGACAGTAATGTGAAATACTAGTTAAAGTGTTGGATTGATGGATTCAGATTCAGATCTGTCTTCATCCATTACTGGAAGTTTTTGTTTGAAGAAGAACGGAAGGAAAGATTGCCGTGCGTGCCTCTAAAATAAGACAGAATATCAATCTTATAATAAATTGGATTTCTTATCCTCATCCACAAGTCTTCACTTTTAGAGATGTCTTTAATAACCATGTTTCCTTCCTCCCCTTCTTCCTCCTCCATTATTTTTGCACCTGCACTTTGATTTGTGTATCCCATGCCATTTAGACAGTACAGCTTGCAGATACACTTTAATAATAACAAAAAAAAAACATAATTAACTAATGTTTTTATGTAGATTTTGGCATTTGGTTGGACTTTGTAATCAAGTGGAATATTGTGTCTCTAATCAGTTCAAAATAACTTCAGGTGATTTGGGTAGGCTAACCAATGAGGACTTTATTTTAGAAGGAAAAGTCAGTTCATGATCATTCTATCAGAATAATTTCCATTGTGTTCTTGGGGCTTGTTTTTAGCAGGGGCAGAGGAACTCTCTTTACCTTTTTTATTCTGAACCGACAGGTTCTTTAACCTCGGATAACCTTGATCTTCTTATATTGAGTGACTATTGATGCTAGAAGTTAATTTTCTTGATTGTGTTTCTGCAGACAAATTCTGTTAGTGAACAAGAGGTACAAGGTACAAAGGCCGAGGTGGCACTGTCAACTTCTGTTGCAACTGCAGAACAGCAGCAGCAAGAAGTAAGCATCCCTATCCAAATAGACAATTTGGGGTATCCTAAAAAATGTGTGTCTCAATCAGAGATCCATGAGAAAAGAGTTTCTCTTTTCATGACATTGTGGACTTGTGTCATGTTTAAATGTACAAAGTTGGTGTGGACCTCATTTCTTTTGCTACTGTTTCCTTGGCTTTCATTGTCTCATTCAGCTGTGCATTTCTTGTTCTCTTATTTGCTTATCTTCTGCTGCTTGCTAAAGTGCAGGTTTTCCTGTGAGTCTATCTTGATCTGCAAACTTGCTTCTAATAAGTTAGGGGCAAGCCAGCATTTTTCAGTAGAGTCGCTTACTAAAATTTAGAAGTAGGGATTTGTCAAATGTAAATACACCAAATGTATATGGGATCCTGGAAAAATTAAATGTTATTCAGCTAAGTTTTTTGCAATTCAGGAACCAATTCGGCTTCAGAGGATGCCTGCTGCTCCCTCCCCCACCATTCAGTCCATTTCTCTAGCTGTACCAAAGGTAGGGGGCTTTAATGGTTTGTTTTAACAAAAATAAATAAATGTTTGCAGAGAGTTAACATGTAAGGTATTACACCTCATGCATGATCCATTTGTCAGTTTGTTCATGTCTGTATGTTAGCTATGTCTAAGCATGATTTTTGGGGGAGTTATTTTAACCTGGACTAAGAATTAAAATGAATTCTGTATAGAATCTTACAGGAGTGTTTTGGGGTGTTTTGTTTCCAGCTAATTCATAGCGGGACAGATTGTGGGTAACTTTTCTACCTGCTGTACAAGTAGATGACAAATGCAGTTTCTGTCTAAACCTTTGCCTGAGATGGTATTTTCAGTCATTTTTTAAAAATATCAGTAAAAAGCCCAGCAAGTTTGCATTAAAGCTAGCTTTTTTTTAAGAGTTTCTATTCTCATTGTGACTATATGACCATGCAACAATATGTGAAGGAAATGTCAGAGAAGAACCCTCTTGTTTTCCACAAAATCTGGAACTGCTGTAACCTTTAAAAAAGAGAATAGCTTCTCTAGCCACCTCCATGTTTATAAAGTAAGTGAAACTGTGCCCATCCAGCAAGTTTGATCTGGCAAATTTCCATATTTTTCCCCTTCCCTCCCTTCTTTTTCAATAAGACTTGAAATTTGCTGGCTTTCTCCCCACCTCCACCCCCTTAAATAAGCCTGTTACCAAAGGAATTTGCCCTGGTTCACCAGCCCCAAATTAGAACTTTGTATTTGTTTATATTATTTTGTTCCACTGACCAAGAGCACTTGATATTCAGTTGTGATAGCCAGTAAGCAACTAGTTTTGCAATACAGTATTAAGTGTGGTGATAAAAAAGACATTTATTTATTTATTTTTTATTTATTACATTTTTATGCCGCCCAATTCCCGAAGGATTCTGGGCGGCTTACAACATGGATAGCAATAGC
>JANHGC010003030.1:72508-87145 GCA_027560395.1 Boaedon fuliginosus | reverse complement strand
TAAAACAGTAATTAGGACAAAGAAATGATGTTGAGTTGGCCACGCCCACCCAGTCACATGACCAACAAGCCACGTCCTCAGTCACATGAATAAGCCACATCCACCCCAGTCACATGACAGCCTAGCCATGCCACCCAGACACATGACCACCAAGCCACGCCCACCTAGTCACATGACCGCCAAGCCACGCCTGCCCAGTCACATGACCACCAAGTCACACACTGAAAATTTTCCTTATTTTCAAATCCAAAACTTGACAGGTATGGTCCCAGTCCAAACCCTGCTCCTTTTGTATGTGTGCAGTGCCAATAGATATGTAAACAATGTGTGGTTTAGCTCCCACGATCATGGCCTCATCTTTCTGTTTTGGTCTTAGATATCACTGCTTTCACAGTGATTGGAAATAATTTTGTAAAAGTATAAATAAACGTGAGCAATCATATTTGTTGTATTTGTAGCTCTGTAGCTTAGCTTGTAGTTTGGGTTCTGATTCTTCTTGTGTACAATAAAAGGCAATTATTATCTAGTGTGACTAGTTTTTCTATTACTCTTTGTTTCACAGAACAAGCCTGGCCAAATAACCAGGAAACTCTTTTGCGAACATGGAAGATTGTGGCATTCACTGCTACTAGTGTTCTTCTGATGCTTCTGTTAGTTATTCTTGCTAGAATGTTCCAGACCAAATTTAAGGCACATTTTCTTCCAAGGTTAGTATTGGTTTAATTTTTGTTGGTGTGCAAAGCAGTTGATGATCCTTAGGAATTTTATTTGCAACTGATTTGTACTACAATTAATTTCATAACTGTAATAACCTTTGTTTTCTGAAAACAGTATGATTAATGTATCCTATTAAAGTAGGAATATTGCGCTTTTCAGAGTCAGGCAAAATGTTCTTATCAATTGCATCCAATTATTTTTTTAGCCTTCCCACTTCTTCTCAGCCCTTTCACTCTTCATATATTTATTTTATACTTAAAACTTCATTCTATATTCCTAAATCATCTAAATATATTTATTTCATTCTGTATTGATCATTCACTTTTGTATTCAGTAGCTATTTACTTTTGACCGCACCATTTCTCATTTTAAATAACATCTTCCTCCTTTTATTAATTTGCTTTTTCATTTCTCTTGACCTAGAAAACATTTATTTTCATATAACAAAAGTGAACAGAAGCAAGTTCTTTATACACAGACACTTTTAAGCAAACACCTATTCCGTGTGATAGACCCATATTAACCTCTATTTTATTATCAAATTTTGTGTGTTTAAAATTATTATATTCATCTTTTCATCTTTAATAAACATTCCAGCAAGATACAAAACTCATGTACCTGTTCTAACTTTTCACTATTTAATCTACAGCTTACATTTCCCCCATCAAGCACACCTACCTTGATCAGTTACTTAGCCATTCATTTCTCTTTGATTGGGGGTGGGGGAGAAGCAAGTGAAACAGGCACTGCAAGAATTTTCTAAAATGGAGAACAGACTGCTTTCATTGGCTGCAAAAGCAAAACTGTATACTTCCGATATTGTAAGTGATAAACATAGTTTTTCCTTGTTCAACAAGGAGGGAGACCCATATGTTTTAGTGGGTAAAGCATTCTGCTAGCAAACACAGATGCCTGGGAAGCTTCAGTGTCTAGTTTAAAAAAACTTCAAGGACTTCATTATTTCATTTTTGAGGCCAAACCTGTTTCAGTTTTTTAAATGTACAGCATATTCCCTAAGCATTCCCCAAGTAGGACTCCTCTAGTATCTTTAGGATTGCAACTCCCAGGATCCAGGGAGTTGCAATTTCCTGGATCCAGGAAATTATAGGCCAACCAATTTGACATCATGGAAAAGATAATCAAACAGAGGATTGATGAGTACCTAGAAATGAACAAGATGATTACAGGAAACGAGTATAAGTTTGTTAAAATCTGGCAAAACCTATATCCATCTTTGATAAAGTGACTAAATTAGAGGACCAGCAAAATGTTATAGACGTAGTATTCTTGGACTTCACTGAAGCATTTGACAAGTAGATGACAGCCTGCTACTTTCTACATTTTTCTATCTTGATAAGATGTGTGGTAGACAGTACCACCACCACCAAATGGATTTGCAATTGGCTGACCAACCATACCCAGTGTATAGTTCTTAATGGAACTACATCTACATGAAGCTTGCAGTGGGATATCTCAAGGTTCTGTCCTGGGCCCAGTACTGTTCAAAATCTTCATAAATGTCTAGACAAGGAGATAAAATTATAACTCATCAGATTTGCAGATGACACCAAGCTGGGGGGAAATTGCCAACACTTAGGAAGATAGATAAACTCAAGATTCAGAAGGACCTTTACAGATTTGAGCATTGGCCCCTATCCAATAATAATTGCATTTCAAATGACTTAAATTTTTGTTCTTGAAGAACTCTGTTTGGGCAAAGGATGTTTAGCCATTCACAACATCATTTTTATACACATACATTCTCTTTTTTCCCCTGATCTAGAGATACACAAGAGAATTGCAGCAATGGGCCAGACTTTGTGGTGGTGGATGGTGTTCCCGTCATGCTTCCTTCTTATGATGAAGCTGTGAGTAGTGGCATAAATGAGTTGGCATCAGGATGTGCGCCCCCTGCAGGCCAGGGATATGTTTTTCAAGCTGATGATCAGAATCCTCCAGCTTATCCTGGACCAGATGATTTGAACAGGTTGCCAGCTGAATTTGACACCTGTGACAGCATATCAGGCTCTTCAGAACTTCTCCAGAGTTTATACACATCTTCTGCATGTCAGATGGGAGCTCATCCTGTCTCAGACAGAACTGATGTTATCAACAGCACCACTGAAGAAGTAGCATCAACCAGCCCAAGCATTGATATTGCTGATGGTAATTTTGAATGTTGAACTTTATGTAGGATTATTTTAGTGTCTTTTTTTTCAAATGGAAAAGCCATGAGATTGTGCTTGGGAGAAGAAAACTACCCTCAGATCCGTGGTCTGTCTCTTTCTTCTAGCTTTTCTCTCTTCTCCCACCACCTTTTTTTCCAGCAGAGCTTCTTTATAAGCCAAATTTTCACTGCTGAACCAACAGGCATATATCTGTCCTTTATTGGCAAGAAATGAACTGGTGGATGGTGGGTATGCTACACCATACAATGTTAACTGGAGGACACCAATTAATTATGCCATTCAAAGTCTGAATATCTGATTGTGTTCCTGAAATACTTTTATTAATATTGATTTCTCTCTGTTATAAGGTGCAGTTCTGATTCATCTCAAAAAATCAGAACAAGCAAAGCGAGTATTATTGTTCATAATCAATACTATGCATCAACCAAATTTATTGTTATTAATGTTTTTGTCATGACAGAGTTCCTGAATATTTGTTGGAGACTCTGGCTACTTTCCATAGTTATTTATTCATAGGATCAATAAATAATTAGTGAACTTAAATAGTTATCTAGGTGTAGAATTCAGGCTCATATTCCAAAACCTCCAGTCTTTTTTGGTAAGGTTCATATTTGAAGTTTTGAGGGTATCCTGTGAGTGTCCCAAATTTTTGAAAAATTCCAAGCCCAGAATTTTTTAAAAAGTCTATATTTTGACAATGAAAAAAGTAACATTTTGTTGAGTTCTTGAAAACTCAAGAAATTCAAAAACTCAAAAACTCAATAATGGAAGTACTGAAGCTAAATATTTATTTATTAAATTTATATGGCACCTGTCTCACTATCCAAAGTGACAATGTGTGGCTGAATAGCCTTACTGTATATTTTGTGTTTGCTGGGTTTTCTTTTCAAGTAGGTTGCCAGATAATTTTTGTTAGTCCATAATCTTTAATTTTCATGTAACAAGGAATTTAAAACAATGATAATTTTAACTCTCTGGAATGTAGCAATCTATTTTCTATGTGCACATAGAACTGTCAATGAACATACTATAAAACCCATGTTTAGTCTCTCCCCACTGTGTCCCTCAATTATCTCCAGCCGATGCCAATAGAGATGGAACCAATTGATTTATGATTAATTAGATGCTATCAATAACAAAAGTTGAAAGGGACCTTGGTGATGTTCTATTCCAACTCCCTATTGTACAATGCTATACTTATTGTACAGTATAGGTCATTCTGATTTTTTAAAGAATTTGATCAAGCTGTGGTTGATTCTTAACAATCACATAGATTTTCTCAATGAAATGAAACCTATACCTGCTGTTTTATTAATTAGTATTGTATTTAAGACTCCATTTCTTGGAAGGATGTTGGAACACTCATAATAAAATGGAATGTCCAATTTTGTTCCAATTCAGGATAGAAATTCAGGAGAAAGAGTTTTAAAACCCACTTTTAATTCAAAATGTTTCAAGCTTTAAAACTTTTCAGATTCTTGGTAAACAGTCGGATACATTATTTTCCAGAAAAGGGCTGCAATTTTATAAAAATGGGCTCAATAGGAACTATAGTGGGTAAGCTTTTTACCCTCCTAAGATACTCAGGGTCAATTTGGGGTTACATAAGGAAATTTACAGGGAAAGCCACGGCTGTAGTCACCTATATCGCTTTCCCCTTGAGGATATCTATGGAATTTAGATGAGGTCCTTGGTGCTCTCTTAACTTGATTGTTTTCTTTCAGATGTTTCATTATCCAACTAGGTAATATCAGTGCTAGGGTGGAAAATAGATACCCAAGAAAATGGATGAAAAATGATGCAGCTAATGATCATGGAAGCGTACCTCAGATTAAAAAACAGAGTTGAAAAGACTTTGGAGGTCTTTTAGTGCACTCCCCTGCTTAGGCAGGAAACCCTATACTGTTTTAGACAAATTTTTGTCCAGTCTTCTTAAAACCTCCAGCACTGGAGTACCAACAACTTCTGGAGGCAAGTTGTTCCACTGATTAACAAATAATGAGATTGGCTGACCCTCCCATCAGGCATCCCCCCAACACAATACAACTCACAGTGAAAGACAGAAAATAACATTCAATTTATCCAATTAATATTTCAAGATCCTATAAAAATCATGTTCTTTTGCAGAGTATGGATTTTCCAGTATGTGCATTTCAGTGGACTGAATATAATTTGTGCTGTATCTTCTACAATATCAAAGAAAGTAGAAAATTAATGTTTGTAATTTATTATAAGTGAAACAATGAAATTACGCAAAACCTACCATTCCAGTAATTGAGTGTTCTCCAGGATATTCTCTTCTTCTAAATTGAACTTCTCCATCCATTCTGGGAATAGTTTAGAAGTTTGAGGAAGCAAATCTTGCAAATCTTTAATTAATCATTCACAGTGTGTTCCAGTTGAAATGGGAATATGGAGAGAATAGCACACAACATTTGATTCCTGAAACCGTAGAGTTTATTTGCTTATTTCCTGAAACTGTAGAGTTTATTCTCCTTTGTTTATTTGTTTATTTATTTATTTGCATTCAGACTTCATTATTTTTATTTATATATTTTATTTATTTATTTAGATTTATACCCCGCCTCTCTTCCCCAGTCAGGGGAAACAAATCAGGGCAGTTTTATAAACAAATCAGGGCAGCGACATAGCCAATTTCCCTAAAGACACAGAATTACTCTAAAAGCCCTAACACAGTTTAATCTTGAAATCCCTTACATTCTGGAACAAAGTAGAATGCAACAAAATTAAATGGACAGTATAGTGCCATGATTCAAATGACCCAAATTAATCTGAAATATATAATATAAGTGGTTCATGTTCAGTGATTGCCTTATATAATGACTATCTTACTTATAGTGACAAAAAAGTAGTTTTATAGACAGCCCTCACATTTTGACCTTTGAAAAGAAAACTGAAATAAGATCATACACACAGTCAAGCCTTTTTCTTAATGACTGAATTGTGGTTGCTAAATGCAGACTACTTTATCACACAGCCATTTATAAAGTACCTTGAATTAATTGAATTGATCCTGTGAAATCACTGATTCTGGATTATATAGGTAACTGTACAGAGAATAAATACACAAGATTGTCAGAATTCCTGCATAACTGAATTATCTTAAGAACTAGCAGGATCATTCCTGATATGTTATAACATAATAAAATTGCAGGAGATTCCATATGACAGTTCACAATTAAAGCCCATTAATTCTTTCTTTTATTTTCTAGAAATTCCATTGATGGATGAAGACCCTTAATCTGCACAAATATTTCTCATATCTTGTTGGGGTGGGGGAATAAATCATTTGCATATGTATGCATAAATATCTATATATCTATATGAATCTCTATGTAAACACTGATTACAGATGGAGGCAAGGATATTTTCTGTTTTTATAAATCTTCCTCATTATAATGGCATCAGATTTTGTGCGCATATCGTAAATCAACTTTGGGGTTGAGAGCATCAGCTATTCAACAGCAGCTTTACAAAATGAATCCTGAGGATTTGATGAGACTAAACATTAAGGAGAATTACATGTTTGCGGAATAGTGACAAGTGTATCTGCATCGCAGGAAGTTTTAACAGATGTCTTAAAACACCAATGAAGAGTAGACAAAGGTACAAGTGCAAATCATAATAGAATAATTTCAGATAATGTAAATTCTGTTTTATCAAAGATGCTTCATATTTATGATGGACCATAATTTACTAATTTAATTTATTGAGGGGAAAATAAACGGTTGAAATTAAAATCAAAGAGGGTCACTTCTAAATTTCTTCATGAAATTCAAGGTGGAAACATTTACTGCAAGCAAATAAAATACCTGGACTCAAGGAAAAGCTAAATCATTGGGGTAGAAACACATTGGAAGGAACTTGAAGATTATATTGAAATTAAGTAAAAGTACTTCAGATGATGTTGTAAAGAACACAATATGTCACAGGCAAATGCTGAGATACTGATACTTCCTAATTATTGCATATGGGGACCTGGGGAAAGGAGGCATTAAAATACATTGAACATGGGAACGTATAAAAATACAAAATATTTTTATTCAAAAAAAGCAAATGTTGGGAAATCTTTATTCTCAGATATGTAGTAATAGACCCAGTTCAGTAGCATCTAAAAGTCATATAATAGTAATTCTCATGAAAGAGAAAGAAAACTAAGTTGAGTATGAACTGTTTGAGCATTTTAGGACTGAATATCACAGAAGAAAATGCTATTAGTTGGGTGATACTGATCAGGAAGTGATTGCATATACAGGTAACTTTTGTATATGTAGATTTTCATTATATATTTTTCTACTGTATAGTCATTTGGATTGTGTAAAGAATAGTATTGCTATGGGGTAAAGATATGACTGAATTTTTAAAAGAGTGAGCTCTCAATACAGTAATTATAGCTGAAAGTAACTTCATTTCATTTCATTTAAAGATGTGAGTAAAATAAATAAAATGCTTAAGAATACAGACTTGAAAATATTGTTTTTTTATATAAGGTTGCCTATAGACATTATATCTTTTGGCCTTATAGTACTGCCGAACAGAGAATTGGAACAAAGAGAAGCTTCTATTGTGAGAAAACAGCTAAAGTATTCATTACACCTGAAATTTAAGATACATTTAGGATGTGATAGGACAACAACATTGAGCACATATTTGGGGGTTATAAAGCAGCTTTAAATATCCTAGGATCTTCAGAAAGTTGGTCAATTTTTGTGCCATCTTCCCATCAAAAATATATTCCCCACCACCCACCTGCTTTTGGACAGAAAGAAAGAATGTCTTCTCTGCCAAGTCAAATGGTTGTTTCAGCCATTGAACATGGACTTCCTGATGGACATGGATTCCAAATCTAGACATTTAGACTGAAACTCAAATATTATTTTCAGGATAAATTTACTGTTGAATTCAGTAAATGTCAAATCAATATAAAAGAGATGTTTGAAGCTACACCAATTATATTGATTTTGTTTTTACCTCTCTTATTTCTTCTGTAACAAACTACAGGATTTTTTTTGTGGGGGGAGCGAGCTTTGCATCTCTTGATGATAATTTTTATTTCATTTTATAACAACATTAAAAATAACATACTATATGCATTTTATGTACATTTGAATCTTACTATTAGGGCTATTTTGATTTAACAACAACCATAACAAGGGTATGTGATAAACATTTTATAATACTAATAGTCTCAATTCTTCAAGCTATAGTATTGGGAAATGTTTCTCTAAAATTTGAAATCCTTCAAACAATAAACCAACAAACTATATAGGAGATTATTTCAGACAACAGAAAAGTAAATTGTTAGTGCCTTTTAAATTTTCTTTTAAGTAACCATTCCTGCTACCTAAATAATTCATACTTTTAGTAATATCTTGCAAAAGTTAATAAAATTGCCGGTACAACTTAATCTAAAATTTCTAGGAATAAAACAGTCAGTAGATAATAGATAACTTTTTTTTCTGAAGGATCCATAGTGTAAATAACAAACAGGCCAGGATATGTAGATGACAGTGACCGATATAAAATTTCACAGTAATGGCTGATGTAAATAAGCATTGAGACAGAGTGAAAACTCTGTTATTGGCTCAAAACTGTGGCTGCTTTCAGAGTCTTAAACTGGCCATGAACAACCCGCAACCCATCTACATGTGGCCCCGGACAGCTAGTTATGTTGCCCCACAGAATCATATAAAAAAGGAAATTTGTTATTTATATATATTAACTATATTGTATATTTTACTTGTGGCCCAACACAATTTCTCTTCACTTAATGAGATTCAGCCAAGCCAAAAAGTTGGATAATCATGTCCAAACACTATGGATGCTTATACCAGAAAGTTACATCCTCAAACAGGAACATTGTCTCTGGTGGGACCAGTCTATCAGGGCAACCTGATCTACCCAATTATGGGGATGGAGCATAGTGCTTCTGTTTTTGCCTTTCAGCCCCAGGAATACTAGTCTCCCTTTATTTCTTTGTCGGTAAAACATAAATTTAACACAATAACACTGCTGGTTTTCTTTCCATATTTGTTTTCTGACCGTTTGGTAGAGTCTAAATAAATCAAGACCTATATTTGTTGCAAAGAACAGATGCGGGGGGATCCTGGTTATATAATGCATACAGATTATTTTTTTACATTTATTTTGATTTCGAACAATGTTGAGGACAAATGTTGAGGACAAAAAGCTCTTGTTCCATTTCAACTAAATTATTCATAATTATTCTACTTAAGAAAATGTGTCTCCAGCCCTTCTTTTATGACATGCATGTTTTCAATTACCGGTAGTTATCTTGATAAGCCCAGAAATGTTCAGCACTAAGGCCGTGCCAAAGTCTGATCAGGAAAATGCAAACTTTTTATTAAAGTTTCTTTCAAAGGGCCACAAAGATTATTGTAAGCAATTTGCAAACTGAATCTAAGGGATATAAGTGCTATTACTACATGTCACTGAGACTTGTTGAGCCATGAATGTTTAGATAACTTTCTATTATGCAATAAATAATATATTAGTACATGCTTCTATATACATATATATTTATTGAATACATTTTTATAATACATTCCAGTTTTTTAAAACACACTAAGAGCAACATTTTCCGTATCTAATCCTACATTGGTGATAAGACCATTTAAATATATATATATATAATGGTACTGTGAGAACTATGGAGTCCTTGATCGTATGATATCACTTTAAATACTTCTTTAATTTTAATAGCAATAGCACTTAGACTTATATACTGCTTTATGGTGCTTTACAGCCCTCTCTAAGTGGTTTTACAGAGTCAGCATATTGCCCCCAACAATTTCGGTCTTCATTTTACCCACCATGGAAGGATGGAAGGCTGAGTCAACCTTGAGCCTGGTGGGATTTGAACTGGCAGCCGATAGTCAAGTGGCCTGCAGTGCAGCACTCTAACCACTGTGCTACCAAGTGCTTTCCTTCTCAAATGGCAGATCAAACTAAGATTCAAACTGGATATACATTCCTCATTTTCTATTCATATTCTTACAAAATTTTTACATTTACAAAATTGAATTACAGCTGGACAAAATCTGGTTCCTTCAAATATAATGGAACTATGGCTCCCTGAATTTCCAGTTCATGTTCCCTGTTTGATGTTCCAAGTTTGGATTTTGTTGTTGCACTTTGCACTAACTCTAAATTTTATTTGTCATTTGTTCTCAGTTTAAACCAGCATTTTACAATGTTAAGCATTTTAAGTTATATTGACTTCAGCTTTCCCCACTCAGCCAGCCAAACACTGGATTAAATAGTTTAAAGAAATATTTTCAGTATTCTTTGCACTATTTGGGCTTTCAGTGAATAATTTGCATCTAAGTGTTGCTTATTCCATATTGCACTTCTGAGTCAGAGCTTTTTGTGAACAGTGCTGACTCCACCTTAGATTGGAAAAATATTCTTTAACTTGCTCTACTTTAACTGTTGCTCTTTAACAAATTGCTGCATCTAATATTAAGCCATTTGAAAACATAGTTACCTATTATCTGGTGCCTCTGAATGACTACTTGTGAATGTGTCATGTTGCCACTTTTGCCATTTGTTTCAAATACAGTAATGGGACTTTTTTAGGTATATGGGATGCACAATTAATTACATTTATTCATTTATAGTATATCTTTTTCCTCTAACGAGCTATAGATGAGGCACTGCTTCACTTTGATCTCTTTGGAATATTTCCATTTTTTGCCTATTAATTAATCTCTTCAGTAAGATTGTATCAGGCACATTTTGATAGGGTTTAATATTTAAATCCTATATTGTGTATAAATAGATTGTTGCTTCCCATAGAAGAGAATGTATGCAGCTCAACTTGAAGTATGAAGTCCTTGGTGATTTCTGAGCTTGGTTACCCATGAGGTTTGCTCCCTGTTTCTATACAGCATATGCAGTGTACTGTATATACAGTAGCTTACTCTGCCAGTGGCCAGCTACTATACAGGACAAGCTACGTATAAACAGGGAGCAAATCCCACCCTCACTAGTAATGATAATGTTAACTAGTCAGGTAATGAAACATCTGCAAACAAATAACAAAGCTCAAAGTATACCAAGGACCAAGAATAGAAACATGCGTAAAATAAGATTTTCTTGTAGCACGTGCTGACATAAGTTATTCAACCATGAGTAATTTCCACATTTTAATAGGGAAACAGCAAAATGTTTTGAAAATACATTTTGCGGGCAAGCTAACGAGGCTAGTAAATTAAGTTCTCTTTTTAATATTAAGAACAGATTCAGTGCTATAATAAAAATGGCTGATTTGACATCTAAAAAGGTGCTTATTTTTCCTTAGTGCTACTGCTTCCTGCGCTTCATAATCTGCATTTAAGGAAAAGCAGCAAAGAATGCATTAACAGTAATTAGACTGATGTGATATACTTCTCTCAAGCTGGTGTGCTGAAGAGCTGAAACAGCACAGCATGTGCCAGCAGCAATTTCTTTGTTAATGTCAACTACAAAATACTCAGCAAATCACCCAGACAGCTACACTGATGGCTATGGATTTCAGCTGGGGCTCCAATGAATCTGCCTGAGAATGAACTGTACCTGCAATGTCTGAAGCTTCATTTGTTCATAAACAAACCTGACTTTTATCCAACAGAATAGGTAGGGCTATTTGGTGTTCTTAACTAACTGTTCTTATTAAGCTGTTCTTCCCTTCTGGTGCTCAACTGCAAGTTTTATTTGACAGAATATCAGAGTTGGAAGGGACATTAGAGGTCTTATAGTCCAACCCCCTGCACAACCAGGAGACCTTATACTATTCTGGACAAATGGCTGTCCAATATATATAAGCTCCATCACTGGAAGTTTTTAAGGTATTAGACAGTCATTTGTACAGAATGGTATAAGGTCTCTTGGTTGTGCAGGGGGTTGGACTAGAAGATCTCCAATGTCCCTCCTGAGTCCCAACTGTCTTATTCTGTCCAATGAAACTCTCATTTGAATACCAAAAGGGAAGAACAGCTTAATAAGAACAGCTAGTTAAGAACACCAAATAACCCTACCTACTCCGTTGTATAAAAGCCAGCTTGTTTACTGGATTGTGAGTATATTTTGAAAACAATACATTTTCCTTTTAAAAATAAAGTACAAAACATATCAGAACTGAAGATATTCAGACTTTCAAAGCCTATAACATAAATGCACTTGACTTTACAGCTTAGAAACTGTAACACTAAAAGTTTAATTTAGCTGTCAGCAGAGCTAAAGATATACCTGTCTTTATAATCTGATGGATGTAGAATACAAGTTTAGGGGGATCCTTATTCCAGACCAATGTACTGTGAAACAAGCTTGGAGATGTATAGTGTTGATTTGTGACATTAAACATAGGTTAAATATATTGATTAGTATTCTAAATCACTAGAATTTGTCTGCCTATCTACTACCTGTCACATAAGGCAGAGGTTAGAAATTCAGACTAATATGTACCTGAGTTTAAAGCATAGTATTATCAGTGTAAACCATGAAATAATATGGGTGAGATGAAAGCCACAGACAGGAACAAATCTTCAAGAATCAAAACAGACTGTTTCAGTTGACAGGTGGGGAATAGACAACCTTTGCCTTTGCAAATGACTTCAACAATGATCGTTACCATATTTAGCTGAAAGAAAGTCAATCTTTAATATCAAATGACACCTAAAAAGATGCTTAGGCAGAAAATTATAAATGTACAGAAATCTTCCGCAGTGTGCATAAACATTTTCCAGAACACACATTCTCAAAAATAAAGCAAGGGGTAGAACCAGGATAGAAAAAAATAAATTCCTTCTGATTAAAATTAATTCCTTACAAAATAAATTTGTTTATAATTTTAAAATTTGTTCCTCTCAGCTCATAACTAGATAAGCCACTTTCACATACAGACACAGAAACACATGGATTTCCTTTCCTCCTTCCAACAGAAAGAGAGAAAAAAATAGGAGACTTAGGTGGTACATATTTTGAAAATGATTTGGATAAAGTACTTCAGATTTTAAGTAATCCAGAGATTAAGGTTAATGCAACTCGGGAAGCAGCACTTTTAGGTTGAGATAGAAACCTGAAAAAGCCAAATTGCTTTAAATGATTCTGATCTCACCTTTCTGAGATTCTTTCACAACATTTTGGAAGCAAGCAGAGCCTTGACGGAGATATAAAAAGGGGAAGGATACTGGTTGCCAGTGAAAAAAAAAGGGGGGGGAAAGAGGAAGAGAGAGATCAACTGGGTGATGATGTTGCAATGAGACAGAAGAGGTAACTGGATGGGGGAAGAAAAGAGATGGAGCCTCTGTTCAGATGTTATAAAACAGGTTAAATTTCCCAGGGAAGCAACAACTGGCTATGTTGTTGTGGATTAGTCCCCAACAGAACCTGAAAGGAAAAAGCAAAAACTTTAGCATAGCAATTTTATGCCTGGTGAATTTTATACTTGGTGTACTTTATACCTTACTGAAAAAGATACCAACCCAACAAAGCCTTGTCCAGAGACTTATCATTGCTCTGAAAAATGTGCTTCAATGCAGCGTACATTTCCAAAAAGTCATCCTTTCTCATTAATGCTGTTATTTTTCATTTGTGCTGTTCAAGTGTGTTTGCATTTGCATCTACTCTGATAGATCATTAGCTTTATTTTTGAACAATTCTACACCCAGACACAATGTTTGAGTTGGGTGGCCATATGAATTATTTAAAAACTAACTAACAAACAAACAAACCATATGGATAGGTTAAACTCATGTACTGTATGAATATATCTGTTTATATATTTCAGGACAAAAAAAAAATTAAGTGAAACTTTAAAAACTTGATGATAGATAGTGGAATGTGAGAAGAATATACCATAGAAGGAAAATGTTTTTTTCTGAATTAATTCTGAGAATTCAGAGTCTAAATTTAGTAATAGATTACCATAACTGTGGGAAAAGAAAATATAGCAAGCATCTGTTTTTAAAGAGCTATTTTTAATAATAATATAATTATTCATGGAGAGCTCACCAGCTGAATTAAAGTGGGATAAATGCTGACCCTTATGTTAAAACCTTAGTGTGTATTTGAGGTTTAGAAACTCCCTGTTTTCAATTATATACAGGCAATTTGTTTTATTATGTGGCATTAAGTCAGTGTCAACTCTTAGTGACCACATAGATTTTCTTAATGACAATCTGCCCCTAATCTGGGTCCTTCAGATTTTTCAGTGATATATTTACCACCAAAGGAACTTGAATTCATTCATGTTGCTATTGATCATTCTCTTATCTTTTCTTTACTATTCCAAGCAAGAGAACATTTTTCAGAGAATTAGGTCTTCACTTAATGTGTCCAAGTTATGAGTTTTTATGTCTAGTCATTTGTGTCTCAAATGAAAATTCCAGGTTGATTTGTTTGCTTGTTTTCTTGGCTGTCCACAATTTTCAGGAGTCTTCTCCAATATCAGACTTTGAAAACCTTGATATTATTTTTTTCCCTTTATGTTAGTGTGTATTTTAATGTTTGATGTTGAAATTTAATAAAGAGATTACCAAAAAAAGCCTCTTTCCTATCCTGCTATTTCAAAATCCAACTTTCAATTTCATAGTGCCATAGAAAATAGCATTGCCCATATTATTATTTATTTATTTATTTATTTTATTTATTGGATTTATATCCCGCCTCTCTTCCCCAAACGGGGAACTCGAGGTGGCGTACAACAAAA
>JANHGC010003030.1:55299-67187 GCA_027560395.1 Boaedon fuliginosus | reverse complement strand
ATAGATAGATAGATAGATAGATAGATAGATAGATAGATAGATAGATAGATAGATAGATAGATAGATAGATAGAAAAATAGAGATATAAATAATACATAAAAGAGAAATATATATATAAAGAAGTGATTTACCATCTTCATCACAACAAGTATTAACAATTTCATAAATTTCAGTCCTGGTTATTATAAATTTATTTATTTATTCAATTTATACCCTACCTCTCTTCCCTGGTCAAGGGGAACTCGAGATGGCTTACAACAGGATTAAAGTAGTACAATAAAACATTTTAAAAAACAATTTATATAACAATAAAAATCAACAAATTACCAATCACACACCATGCAAACCATGTGACCTGGCATGCAGTCATGAGAAAAATTATGCATTCCATGGATCTTACTACATGGGATGTAAAGCCTTTCTTCTTCCATCCTCATCTTTTTTAAATTATAAGCTTTCAGCCAGAAATTACTTTCTTTCTCATATGTTTGGATATGAGAGAAAACAGACTATGTTCCTTCTTTTTTCTTGTCAAATTTGAGCAGCTTTAATGATAATTCTCATTACCACTTTCTGACCAGACAAGATTATTATAGTGTAAGCCTGAGGCATACCACATACAAATGTCACTTGTATTTTATTAGAAAATCAGCTTATCAGGTTATGGTTTTTAAACAACATAGTGGGTAGAGAGTGAAAGGCTTAAGCCTTTCCCTCTGATCAATTTTCAACTCTATGTTCTTCTTGAATGTTTCCCCCCCTTTGCAAGTTCTGAGATATATGTGTTAAAAGGGTGATTCCTATTTGAAATCTAAAAGGGAAGGGGGGGATTTCAATAAAAAAAGAAAAGTCTGGTGAGATTAGCTTTATTATGAATTGAGGTATATTAATGAAGCAAATTTCTTCATCAGTACAATGGAAAAAACATAAAACTGGGAAAACAACTCTTTGTTGAAGAAAGTGAAACTCACAGATGTAACATAGCACAATCTCACTCCTTGATTCAAATCTGCTGTATTTAATTCTTAACTACATTGATCTGCATATAATGTAGATCTATGTCATTCTTCTGTCATTTTGATTCAAACTACAACACTATCAGTAAGAAGGTGCATTGTACTAATTATCTTGTTGCTTAAGCAAAGGTTAACGACTTTGGACAAACAGAAGTAACTGGCTATGTATGGTGTGCCTCTCATCTCCATTTGCAGATTGCTCAAGTCCCTGCTGTGGGGCATTAAGCTAGTAGCATTCCAATACCGCTGTGGTCTTCTGCAAAGTTGTCATGCATGCTGAGCAGAACATAAATGTTCCTTTTTTCATAAGGGGTTTTTTTTTTTTTGAGATGGGGAGACTCATGTTTTCAATGCTGTAATCTCTAAGGCATTTTAGGAAGGCTTTCAAACCACATTTATCTTCCTTGTGGAATCTTGAATTGTATTTCTTGTGGCAGAGCTTTGTTAAAAACAAAGAAGGGGAATATAAATCATGAGAAACAGTCCCCCACCTCACATACTATTATTCAAGACAGTAGTTCTCTATCCCCTCATCTTCTCTGTTAAAAAATTGTGACCTGAAATCTCTTCCTTACAGAGGCAAATCTTGTGGATGAGGCTTCAACTTGATCGTTGTTAATGTTATCATGAATTGTGTAAGTCTTTGTCTAACTTGCACAAGGAAATAAAGATGATAAGAAGGCACTCAGAAAAAAACAAAGTCGGTTAAGAAGCTTAGTGTATGCAAACGTGTGGCTGAGCTGAAGGAGGGAGATTTGCCTACGATGTTCGTGTCAACCAAAATATTAGCTGAAAGCCTCAGAACACTTTTCATTTGTATCAAAGACTGAGGGAGTGCAAGATGTAATCATATATGATGATTACATATGATAAAGGCTCTGTGATGACTGGGTTATCAGTACTGTCACTAGGAATCCCTTCCTAGTTAATTCCAGAGAGAAGATGCTGAAGGTATCATGTTATAATTTTATATGTTCACATTAATAATTCTGTTTTCAAATTATGTAACAATTCATTTGATTCACTGTCAAATGCCATACATATACAAAGTGATTTTGATTATGCCTTCCCCACATTCCAGCAAATGACATCTCATAAAGAGAAAGAAACAGGAGAAAAGAAAACTATTTCCCAATCAGGAAAGGGTTGATGGCACCAGCAAAAGCATTGGGAATTTAGAAATCTCCCTGGAGTTTTGGGATTATGCTTTGATAGAGAAGAACCAGGGAAAAGACTTGTCTCCAGAAATTGTGGGTGCTTCAACACTGGAGGTTTTAAGAGATGGGACAACCATTTGTCAGAAACAGTACCCGGTTTACTGCTTAAGCAGTAATTAGAAGACCTCATCCCTTCCTATTCTGTTATTCTGTTAAACAAACAAAAAAGCAGATTCCCTCAAAAGTTTTTTTAAAAAACCCACCACATTTCCCGCAAGTAAAATCTGACTCCATGAATATGTTCTTGGCAATAGCATAGAAGTGGGTTCTTGTTGCCTTTTTTTTAGCATGTTTTTAAAACTTTCCAAATTACTCTTCAGCCCTCAGATTTCCTAGTGGTGTTCTGTTAAATTACTAAACTTGTTTAGCTTTTTTTTTATTGCACATTTTCTTTTATTTTACATCACATTTCCCGTTTTGCAATATTAGTGTACTGGTTATTTCACACCTTATAGAAATAAATATGCATATTGTTATATATCCTAGCCATAAATAATGTTATACATCATAGTTGCATTTCTATCATATACACTCTTACGATATATATTTCTCTTTCATTTATTCAATTTCTAACTTGTTTAGCTTTGTGACCTGCTGTGGTGTCTGCTTGGGAGACCATTTATCTTACCTACCAAATAATTAAATAAGATTTAGATAGGTACTTAGGAAATTAATCAGCGTGATTTATAGTTTTATATTTATATTTAGGACATCCTGGAATTACATTTTCTCCTAGGCATTACTTGCTTAGAAAGTCTGAACATAACCAAAAACAACTGTACCATGAAATACAGGTCCACAAGCTGTGTTTCCAGAGTTAAATGTTATTCCTGGAAGTCCTGAATATAGATCTCCAGGCTCTTTGAAAAGTCAACAATTTTGTATCCTTCAGAAATAGAAAAATTATCAAACTTTCAGGGAGAATAACTGCTGTATCTAATTCAAATTACATTATATTGAAAGAAAATCAGATGTAGTTTTGTTCTCTTTTTTGTTTGTGAAATGAGGCTCTAGTATAACACCCAAGAGACAGATGAAACTCTGAGCTCAAAAAAGTGGCACATCCATGGTTTGAGAACTTTTGAGAACTTTTTTCTCTGCCTTCCTCTCAAAAATGTGTGCCTGGTAGCTACAATATAATTTATTTCTGTGGAAAATAGGAAAACACCATGTTGATAAGTTTCATTTTGAATAATGTTCTTAGGATGTAATGAAAATGCAGAATTTTCCCATTTCCCAAGGTAGCATACTTTGTATCAACAAGGGATGTAAACAAGATGCAAGGGAAAACAAGCAGGATCACCACTAACATGGCATCCTTTTTTACGAATTTATAATAACATTTAAAAAAATAGATAAGCTTTGATATCTCTATATAACCTGTGTTGCTATGTTTAATTCAGATTTTGTGGTCCAGGGCAAAAGATAATTCTGTTCTTTTCCCCATCCTTTTCCTCCAGGCACAGATTGAGAGCACAATGTTTTGTTACTGCATGATATTTGTTGTTGGAACAGTGCTTGTATGCCGAGAAACACTCGCAACTCGTAGCTGTTCAGTGGAAAACATGATAGCTGTCTACAATTTCTGCAATCTCACGTGGGTGCCACCTGTGCCTGAACATGTTGTTATTCTATCCCTAAACTTCAATTTCATCCAAGAAGTTAATGCAACCTCTTTCCCTCTGAGCGAGAAACTACAGATTTTATCCCTTGGGACACAAAACCGCCCTCCCTTGACCATAGGAAAAGATGCTTTTAGGAACTTGCCAAACTTACAACAATTGGATTTGGGTGGCAACATAATGATGGTGTTAGACCCTGATGCTTTTGTGGGCTTGTCTAGAGTACGTAATCTTCAACTGTATAAAAATAATCTTGACAGATCCATTCTGGAAGAGGATTACCTCAGAGATTTGATTTCATTGGAATATCTGGACCTCAAATACAATAGAATCACCCGTGTTCGCCCTCACAGTCTATTTTATAACATGAAATCCTTGGACATTCTAGACTTGGGATCAAACCCTATTGCATCCATCTGTGACGGGGATCTTAATAGTTTTCGAGGAGCAAATTTCACATTATTTATTCTTCGTAATACTAAAGTGTATACAAGTTATGTGAATTGGGCTACTTGTGGAAATCCTTTAAAAAATATTACCATAGACACACTGGATGTTGGGGGTAATGGCTGGAGTACAACTCTAACACAGAAATTCTGTGCAGCTGTTAGAGGATTCCCACTGTCGACTTTGAATATTTCCTCTCATGGTATGGGTGCATCATTTGGATTTAATAATCTTCCTGATCCTGATATTAATACATTTGCAGGTCTTAGTGACAGTGGACTCATCCTGCTTGATATATCAAAAGGCTGGATTTTTTCTCTTAAACCACGAGTATTTCAATATCTCCATGATTTGAAGCTGCTGAATCTAAACAATAATAAAATAAATAAAATTTTGAAGGGAGCATTTCTTGGTCTTCAGAATCTGCAGTATCTATACTTATCAAACAATCTGCTTGGTGAGCTTTTTAAGGACACTTTTGAAGGGCTTCCTAATGTGATTCAGATAGATCTAAATCATAATCACATTGGAGTGATTGATAGAGATCCATTCAAATCCTTACCAAAGCTTCAACACGTGGATCTCAGGGATAACGCTTTAAAAGTAATAGATTCTCTCCCAAATCTCATCAATGTTATATTAGGTGACAACAGGATAGAGACTACATCTTATTGGAAAATACAATGTATAAATGCCACAGTCCTTAATTTAAAAGGAAACAGATTGGGGAATCTGGGTGATCTCTATGAACTTCTTCAATTTCCAGACCTGAAGTATCTTGTTTTAAAAAACAATCGTTTATCCTATTGCTTCAAATATAAAGACATAGCAAAAGGCCATCAGTTGATTTACTTGGACCTTGGAGACAACATGCTAAAGCTTATATGGGAGAGAGGTTTATGCTTGGATGTGTTCAAAGCACTTTCTCACCTGGAAATTCTCTATCTCAATAACAACTACCTTACTTTCATCCCAGAGGGTATATTTAGTGAGCTAATGTCACTCAAGACACTTGACTTGTCTAACAACCTATTGACTTCCATTTCTCAAGGTGCCTTTCCTACAAACCTGAAAGTTCTTAATTTGTCATCAAATCAGCTATTTTACCCTGATCCTCAGCTTTTTGCAACATTAGACCAGCTAGATATCACCCATAACACATTTTACTGTAATTGCCTATTAAGCAACTTTATTATGTGGCTAAACCAAACCAATGTTACTTTACATGGCTCACGCAATGACAGATTTTGTTCTGGACCTCCGGAGTTTGCTGATGTTCCTCTCCAAGACTTAGATACAGAGAATTGCAATGAACACAAGCTCATGGAGCCTCTGCAGCTGTCACTCTTCATTTTTACCTGCGTTAGCATAACTGTGTTTCTAGTAGCAGTAGTTGTTTTTACTCGTTTTAGAGGAGTTTGTTTCCTTTGGTATAAAACACTCACACAATTCCTCATGAAGGAGCTCCCATCAGAACTGGATCAACAGGGATACAAGTATGATGCTTACCTTTGCTATAGCAGTAAAGACTTTGAGTGGGTCCAAAGTTCCTTGATAAAGCATCTAGATTCTCAGTATTCTAAGAAGAACAGATTTGCTCTCTGCTTTGAAGACAGAGACTTCCTACCTGGGGAAGATCATATCAGTAATATTCATGATGCTGTCTGGAACTGCAGGAAAACAATTTGCGTGGTCACAAGACAGTTTCTCAAGGATGGCTGGTGTGTGGAAGCCTTTAATTTTGCCCAGAGCAGGTATTTCTCAGATTTGGAGGATATTCTCATAATGGTGGTAGCCGGATCTCTTTCTCAATATCAGCTTATGAAATATCAACCAATCAGGGTCTTTTTGCAAAGGGGACAGTACTTGAGATGGCCAGAAGATCATCAAGATTTGGAGTGGTTTTTAAGCACACTGTCTCACCAAATAATGAAGGAAAAGAAAATTAAGAAGTCCCCTGTGTTAGAGTTGAAGGTTATAACAGTTTCCTAACAGGTGTGGTTCCTGGCCACCATGCAGCGTCATAAGAAGGCTGACTTTCCAGAAAATGTATCACTTCATTCTGATATCATAGTGAGCCATTCTTTCTGTCCAATGAGCTAGGTGGATCTGGTATTGATCTTCTGTTACATCTCTGGTACACCTGACTGTATTTTTTTCACTGTTAAATGTCAGTTTACTTATTATAGTATTAAAGCCAAGTTGTGGAAGCCATATAGGTAGTCCTCAACTTACAATCAAAATTGACCCCCCAAATTTATGTTGCTAGTGAGAAATTTGTTAAGTAACTTTTGCCCCATTTTATGACTTTTCTTGCAACATTTGTTAAGTGAACCACTGCAGTTGTTAGATTAGCAACACTTTTGTTAAGTGAATCTGGTTTCCACATTGACTTTGTTTGTCAGAAAGTCATAAAAGGGCATCACATGACCCCGGGACACTACAGCTATCATAAATGTGAGTCAGTTGTCAAGCATCCAAATGTAAATCACATGACCATGGGGATGTGGCAACGGTGATAAGTGTGAAAAATGGCCATAAATCATTTTTTGAGTGCTGTTGTAGCTTCAAATGGTCACTAAGTGAACAGTTGTAAGTCGAGGACCATCTGTACTATTTTGGAAAGCTCTTGGACATATATATCTGCCGAAATAAAGGAATGGTGCAGTTTAATGCAACTAAAAATATTGCTGAGGTTGCTCATCCCAAAAGGTGGTAGGCAGGGGACATTGCAGTCTCTGCTTTGGTGGGTTCAGGATCTGTGCAAACATTCAGTAGAGCAGTGTTTTTCAACCTTGACAACTTTAAGAAGTATGGTCTATAGAGTATCCATATTTCTTTGTGTATTGAGCAATCAGCGCATGCAGATTTGTGCCAAATTCAATTCAAGATATTCACATGCCTTCCTGTCTTGAGGGACCATCATTTTTAGACTTCCTGTTCATGGAGAGGAAGTTAAGTTGTTTATATTCAACTTTTTAAAAAAACAGGGTCACAGGAATGCTTGGTGTACAAGATGAGGTGCAGGGTATCTTGCATTCTTATCCTGAAAGCTTGCAGGGAGTGATAATTGAAATATGGAATGGCTAAACTTTTTCAATGTACGTTTTTTCAGGCAGAGCTGTGTTTTGTTTTTGCACGTATATTTTTTCTCAAAAGCAATGTTTTGAAATCTGACTGAGCAGGTCACTTTCCATCAAGAAAGTTTTTTTGGCTTAGTTATTCATTCCTGTAAATTAAGCACTTACCAGGGAGGATTGCATCATTGCAAGTTCTTCCTTTGTCTTCTCTGTGTGTTTTTGTCATTTGCACAAGATATCCCAACATGATGTTCTGATGCAGACTTCTTTTAGCTGTCCAGATTTGTTGGATTGCAACTGCCATAATTCCAGCCAAATTTGGGAAATGTTGTTCAAAATATTTCATTAGTATGAGTCTCTGAGGCAGGGCCTTCCAACAATATTTAGTTTGAATGGAATAGAAAGAAAATATATAGTAAAGGTGTAAGTACAACTATCTCAGTGGCTAAACCTAGTAGAGTGAAACCCAGTACTTCACCTCTTATATATTATTCATATTTTCACTTTATACATAATATTAAAGTGCTAGTAAATATTTAAACATTTAAAAAAACAATTTTGTGAGCCTTTTGCATTTGTTTCATATTAACTACCTCTGAACAGGTGTGCATGAGAATTTAATTCAGTTTGTTGGTTATAAGAATTTACCCAAAGTCCCCCCCCCAATTAATAAAATATTAAAGAGGTTGAAAGCCTGAATATAGGAGACCACAATGATGACAGATTCTTCTAACATTCAAACAATGTTCAAACTAATTTTTTTGAAGATACCAGATCATTTTACATGTGGCTGAATTAATTTAAATATAGAGTGTTTGACACAACACAGCATTCTTGTCCTCTGTTAATTTAAAATGCATGACTTGTTAACTGGTATCAGGAGGCATTATGCCTTTCCAATAGATGTATAATTGATTTCTGATTCACTGATATGCTTTTTGATCTCAAGAAAAGTCTTAAATATTTCTGCTAGCCTTATTTGAGTTCCCCAAATGGGTGAAGAGAGGCGGGATATAAATCAAATAAATAAATAAAATTATGGTTGATTAGAAAGCACAAGTTCAGTTAGTGGACTTTGAAAAGAATAGCTGGATTATGGTAATGTGCCTCTTTTTTTCTCTGAAATGCAAAAGTTAAATTGACTGGTGAAAAAAGTATAGAATAGTCCATCTGAGAGACCTGGAGATGAGGGGAAAATAATATTCATTCCCTCAAGAAGCAATCGGCTCATTTTCTCACATTAGAAGTGATTTTCCTAAAAACAACCTACATGGAAACCCTGTTAATGGAAAGAGAGTATTTGTTCCAGCAATGCTAGTTTACTCAGCTTCTTTGCCAGACATGTAGAACAGAGCTTTCTGTCTTATCTAGGGTAGGAGAACATCCATGTAGTAAAAGGTTAGGGTTAGGCCAATGCCTTTTTTTTCTCACCCTGCTGGATTTTTAACTTGGAGAAGAACAAGCTCTATGTAACATAGAATGAGGGGATCTGGCCCTTTGGTTTCCGACGTGTAAAATTCCCATTGTAAAACTAGTTTTCTTTTAACAGAAACAATCTGGGAGGCAGGGCACCTGGTGGGCATCAAAAGAAATGCCCAGAAGTAGATTGCTTCCTCCAAATGCCTTGTTGGGGGACCCTGAAAATAGAAGGGTGTATCTGGAGTACTGAAGTATCTACTATGGTACTGGTACCGGTAATTTCTGAGTGGCATTCTCCTGCTGTTACAGTTTTAAGTGTGCAAATTGGAATACCTCAAAAAATCCAAAGGAGCAAAATGGCAGTTTCTCTCTCAATAACTTTCCCAAAGTGTAAACTGTTTTGATTAAAATATTGTTTTCATAATACTGATTTATGGGATATTTTGTATTTTCACTTTGTTATATTATGACCTTTACTGGTTTTTTGCTGTATGTTATATAATGAAATATATATTTATTTTATATAATTAAAGCATTCAAAACAAGCAAGGATGTTATTTCTAAATGTTAATGTAAAGATCCAAGAGGAAAGTTTTTCAGCATCTCAGTGATGTTTATGCTACATATACAGTATCTCCTAAGGTTTAACTAAAAATTGAACATTTCTTATTCTTTCTACTGCCAAGAGTATTTAGTGATGATAAATATCTTCACTGAAATGGAAAACACACATTTATACTCTCATGTCAAATCAGTTCAGTAAAACAATATGGAGCCTGTTCGGAAAATAAGTATTTTGTGTTTTACATGAATTATATTAATCTTACTGAATATGGAAACCGGAACATGATTTTATACTCCTTATCCTCTAGATGGCGGTATGGGATTTTGACAACTCAATACTTTTACCAAGAATTTAGGCATTCAAATTACTTCAATAAGCCATTTCCATTTTTTTCCTGCTTTTTTCATTCCCCATATTAGTAGAAGAACATAGAAAGATTGCACCAAAATGTATGGTGACAACAGCTTTTCTAAACTAGAATTCATCTTTTATACACTTGTCTGGGAGATCTGTACAAAGGGAAGCAAATTATTCAGTGTACTAATACTAATGTGTTTATCATCAGTTAGAAATGTTTTGAGTCCAGAATTATAATCAGAAAAATGACAGATAGGAAAGACTGTAAAATATCTGCAAAATCTTAGGATATTGCACTGAACCAAACCTATTCAAATGGAGCTTTCTTTACTAACACCCAGCCAAGACACAAAGTTGCTCTGGCAACATTTTTCTCTGCTACACCTTTGAAACATTATCCACCCCAGTGGTCACACAGACCTAAGCCATTCCAAGCTGCACAAGTCTCAAAGCTGTATATATTCTACCTCCCCTTAGTCAAATTTGATTCAAAAAACAGGCAAAAGGAATATTAAGTTGTTATTGTTATTATTGTTGTTGTTGTTGTTATTATTATTATTATTATTATTATTATTTGATTCATATCCCGCCACTCTTCATCCAAAAGGAGAACTCGAGGCGGCCAAACAATACAATAAAACAATGTCCTATATAATAAAATCAAAAACTCATTCAGTCAAACACTAGAGGGGGAGGAACGACAGATGATCAAGTCCATGCTTGTCGGCAAAGCCAGGTCTTCACGGCCTTGCGAAATACGGCAAAGCTGGGGATTACGGCAAAGCTGGGGATTTCCGCGGGGAGCAGATTCCAAAGGGACGGAGCCGCCACAGAGAAGGCCCTCGCCCGCGGTCCCGCCAATCGACATTGTCTCGCTGACGGTACCCAGAGCAGGCCCTCCCTGTGCGATCTCACTGGGCGCTGGGAGGCATGTGGTAGCAGTAGGCGGTCTCGAAGATACTCCGCCCCTAAGCCATGAAGGGCTTTATAAGTTGTTACTAGCACCTTGAAATTCACTCGGAAGACCACTGGTAACCAATGCAGCTTGCGGACGATCGGTGTTATATGGATGCACCGAGGTACACCCTTAATCACTCTCACGGCTGCATTTTGCAACAGCTGAAGTCTCCGGGTGCTCTTCATTGGCAGACCCCCATTTATTACATTTTTATGCCGCCCAATTCCCGAAGGACTCTGGGCAGCTTACCACATGGATAGCAGTAGCACTCAGATATTATATACTGCTTATCAGAGCTTTACAACACTCCCCAAGCAGTTACAGAGTCAGCTCATTGCCCCCAACAATCTGGATCCTCATTGCTCAAGAAACCTATTCACATGGTCATTTCCCAGAACGTCTCGCTTTGTACTCCAGTGTAGCACAGGGCATGCTTAGGACCCATCCTATTAAGCATCCAGGAGATTTGATTAAGATCAATAACTCATGAAGCACTTAAAACATATGTGGGACAAAAAAAAGCAAATGATTGCTTTTAATAGTGACAGTAAAAACACAACAGTTCCTACCAGTGCCAATAGTCTCCATTCTTCATTTCCAAATTACTTCTTCTAAGTCTTGGAGTGGGCAAATGAGGTATTACAGAAATGATTTATATACTTCTCCCTTGCAGCTATCGTTTTTTCTTGGAATAGCCCACACTGATTCAATATCAAGGGCAATTTTTTCTGTAAACTAATGTGCAACTACTGTAAATAGTACAGCCTAGCTCTTTGGCTTCATTTCAAAAGCAAGCCCATAAGCAAGCCCATTCTTTCTCCAGCAGATTGCTATGTAGGAATCTTTATATCTATAAAAGAAAAAGTGTTTGTTTGTATGTGCTCTATACAAACTTTCAGTTCTCCACCAATCTACCTCAACCTTGACAGATAGATAGCTAAGCGTAGTAAGATCAGCACTGTTGGGGTCACTGAAGGGGAGGGGACTTTTTTGCCCTCTTTTTTGGGGCGGAAAGAGGATACTCTTAATGAACAAGCAGCAACTCTCTACTGAGCATGTCCACTTTTACCTGTCTCTACTGAGCATGTACAGTTTTCAAACTGACTGAGGCACCATATTCAAACTATGGCGCCATGTTTTATACATATAAATTCCAGATTTGCCCCAGCAGCGACGGGCCCAAGACACACAGAGCAGCCCACCCCAC
>JANHGC010003030.1:32993-46754 GCA_027560395.1 Boaedon fuliginosus | reverse complement strand
GCCGCCTCGAGTTCCCCTTGACTGGGGAAGAGAGGCGGGGTATAAATCTAAATAAATAAATAAATAAATAAATAAATTGAATCTGCCTTCTTCTAAAGATGGCCAAAAGAAGAGGGTTTCGATTGAAATGCAGAAGGTGGGAATGTAAGAATACAGGACAGTTTAGTACATACATTCGGGGCAAATTTAAAACAAAACAAGATTAGCTTCAAAGTGTGCAGGGGAGGATAAAAGAAAGCACAGATTAGGTTTCAAGCCTTGTTAATGAAACTGATTTTTTACAACATTGGGTATTTTTTGTGACAGACAGAACTTCCACAATCTGCTCTACTGTATTCACTCTGACTAGACAGAGTGCAGGTTCTACATCACAACTTGAAAGATTCATCTGCAGTGTATCTACTATATATTAAGAATTTAAACAGATCTTCTATAGATGATTTTCTTGGAGACACTTATCAAGATCATACTTCTTAGGGAGCATGACATTATCTCAAACTTTTAAAATATATGTTTGACTTTTCGGGAGAGGGGGGATATCTATTGCAGGTCTGTTGTACCTATAGGCAACAATTTGCTTCCAAAGGTCTCCACCATCCATCTGCCACATTTAATTCATGAGATTATGATCAATCAATCTATCTATCAATCTAGCATGTTTCTACTATCCTGTTTATTTGTGACAGTATATTGGGACTCCCACAAAGATCCTAACTGAATAGGCAAAAGTCTCATGGATTGCTTAATTACTTTTTGCGTGAGGATATTTTGTAATTGATCATGCTCATAATGGAAGCTATTCACTCACACATTCACAGAATTCCAATGTGCCACAGCTGAAAACAGGTTACCTACCTTTTTAGCATGCTATATTTTTATTTGCACTATATGTAAGAGTTGGCCCTGCAGCTCCTCCACCCCATCCCAGCCCTTGCAAAAAATGGGCTGAAACTAAAGAAACTCCTCTTATCTAGGCTACCTGAAATTCATACTCTTTCAACAGCCTTCGAAATATGGGGCAAGATGCAGCGTCAATCAATGTATCTTTAGGGCACCATGTTGAGAAAAACTGCTTTGGATGCATTTAATCAACTGTAAAGACAGAATTTAGCTTTGAAATATGTATTATACTTCATTAGCATTTTTGACTAGTGCTTGACTCTGGGGCAAAGCTCTTTTTGCTTATGATTACCTAAGAATGGAAGGCTGTAGAAACAAGTTCGTTGGGTCACCCACGAAGCTGTCTCTGATTCTTGCTTAAGGGCCCAACCCACCCTTATTTCACTTTTCCTTGGCAAATAATGAGAGCAGCAGAGGGAAACTAGAGAGTGATTGTATTTAGGATATTCTACCTTCTGGGAAGATACACTTGTAAGCATAGTTTGAATGACTGAACTTTCTCAAATCTTGGCTGCTAATTTTCAGAAGTTCCAATATTCAGCTTATTTTTCTTCCCCCAAGCTTTCATAGCAGATTCTGTGTGCTTACATAGCTATTTCTGGAGTATAGTTGTTTACTGTATAATTAATTATATAGAAGTAATTATCCCCCCCCCCCCGTATTTTTAATGCAAGATTCTTTCCTTTTGTTCAGAGGAGAGAAAGAAAAAGAACAACGAACAATTTAGTGAAGGAGAAATCTGCCTATTTTACCATCCATATTTAATAAATACCAAGTGATTGCAATAGTATGAACAGTCCATTTGGGAAAGGAATGGAAAGGATTCAAGAATTCAGACACAAAACTGTAGAAGAGGATATTGAGGGGGAAAAAACCTACGTGACTGAAGTATGTGTACCCTCTTTAGTAGGGTTTTCATCATATGTATAGTAAATATGAATACAAATTCCTTTTAAGAAGGCTAGAAATGAGAGATTGGGAGTTTAAATTGGGGAGAATCAAAGTTCCATTCAGCTGCACAGCCACTAGGTGACCAATCACCCTTTAATCCCAAATTACAGTAGAGGTAATCCTCAATTTATGATCACAATCAAACCCAAAATTTCTGTTGCTAAGCGAAACATTTGTTAAGTGAAATTTGCTCCATTTTACGAGCTTTCTTGCCACAGTTGTTAGGTGAATCACTGCGATCAAGTTAATAACATGGTTAATAAAATGAATCTGGCTTCCCCATTGACTTTGCTTATCAGGTCACAAAAGGTGATCACATGAGCCTGAAACCCTGCAAACCAAACATCATAAATATGAGTCAGTGGCCAAGCATCTGAATTTTGATCACGTGACCATGGGGATGCTGCAATGGTCACAAGTATGAAAATGATCATAAGTCACTTTTTCAGTGCCGTTGTAACTTTGAATAGTCACTAAACAAACTGTTGTAAATCAAGGACTATCTGTATCTCACATGATTATCTGAGAACAAGTGGGATATAAATACAGTTAAATGATTTAACCAATTAATTTATAAAAGTTACAAGAAGACATTCCAATTGAATTATTGAAAAAATTATTGAAAAATATCAAATAAATTTGGTTGAATCATGTGGCCTCCGTGTAGACAGGCTCATGGGTAATTTCCCACACACACACACACTTATAGGAAGAGCAGTTGCTCTGCTCTGTGGAATTAATTACCCAGAGAGGTGATGAGCTCACCTTCACTAGGTGTATGCAAGTGGAGGCTGAACAGCCATCTATCTGAGATGCTTTAATTTGGATTTCTTTTCTGAGCAGGTGCCAAAATGCCTGTTCCATCCTTATGATTACATGATCAAAGAATCAGCAGTTATGACCCTTGATCCTTAACCTACAGTATATTTATCTATGTTGAAGCATTAGGCTGTTTCAAATAGCATTTGTCAAGACTGGCTGCTCAATCTCCCCCTCCCCGCCCCCAATCCAACCCAATCTGCTGTACAGATGGAAGTTCTTTGTTGCATAATTTCAAAGGTTCTTGTTATTAAAAATGTATATTTCAAATTTAATCATGTCTGTTGTTTCTATAATGGTGGATTTACAAAAGCAACATATGAATGTGTCCTCCTTTCAATTTTAAACAAAAACACCCTTCTTAGTACTTTATAGAATTCTAAAAACTATCTCTGTTTTTATTATTTATGAGAACTACATTTAAGGTTGAAAAGCAAGGAGCACAGAAACAGCCCATTCAAGCCTGTAATATATTTTTCTTATATATTAGCAAGCAAATTAGTAAGTAAATGTTTCCTATAGTAAAATATTTTAGATATTTAAAAAAAATCTTGAAGAAAACACCCTGGTTGTACTATATATGAAATTACAGAGATATTTTTTTGGGACAAGCTGCCCCATTTCCATCTGGCAGAATATGCTGTACTCCAAATATTCTTCAAGGGAACATCCTCATTCTAATTTAATCTAGTGAAAACTGGAGTTCATGCCAGATGTTCAATCATGAGTTAATCCTTCTGTTAGGGATGGAGAATTTAGGAGAGACAAGAAAGTAAGCAAACATTTAACTATACCCCCCTGCATTTTAACTTCAATAGTCTTAAACATAATAACAGCTAATTTTAGAAAGTGTTTATTTGAGGCTCATCAGGATGATAAAGAGACTTCTGTGAAATGGAGACTTATCTCCAAATTTTCCAGGTTAGCCTTATTTGACCTGGTGTCTTCCCAGTCTGGTATGGCTGATGGCCTTTGCTTTCTTGGAATTATGGAATTGACTATCAGGAAGCAACCAGATAAGAAAAGAATGTTATATCTCTTGCGTAAAAGAACATGAAAATAAGAAGAGCTCAACCAGTCAGACCAAAAGCCCATCATTTGCTTTCCACAATGGCCAACCACAAATGATGAGTATGATAGTATTCTTCTATTCATATTATCCAGCCATTGCTAACATCTGCACTTCCCAAGATTCTTGGCCAGCCAACAGATCAAGATATATTACATTTGACAAGATTGTAATATAACTAGATAACCAATCATTTGGAGCCAATGCACCATTCTTCCTTGTCTTACAAAATTGATCCCAGAAATGTTAATGCAGATGCTGTTGCCATGCCATGGCTTATCTGAGAATTATAAGAGAAAGCAGTCATACCAGGTCTCTCTCTTCTGTTTCCAAATACTTAAGAGGAATAGACCCTTATGGGAGCCAATATGCCTTTGTACATCTTCTCTGTGCTTCTCTTTTTTCTTCCTCTATGTGACTTTAATATATTTAGATTCATATAATTAAATATTAATAAATTAGAATCTGGCATGCTATAAAACAAAGCATGTGGCATTATGATCATTATCTCAAGACAGTTTACATGGAAATTTCTCTTAATATTATCTCCCCAATCACCCATATCCCCCTTGAAATAGGTTCTTCCTTAGAACAGACGTTACAAAGACAGTCAAATGTACATTTCATTAGTCATGATGAATTTGCATCCAGTTGGTTTTAATATCTTCCTTATTTTATTTTGCTTGCAGGACATTTTGAAATGTGACATATTAACAATAAAATAGAGTACTCAAAGGGACTGTGTCTAGTATTTTCTCTGCTCTGTTTTTTGTTCATGTGTTTAGTCAGAATCCATTTCAGGATATTAAATTGCTGACAGAATAGTAAAGTCCTACTTATCTATGAAAGCCCTGATTATAACATTTCTTATTTCAAAGGTTATAAAAGAAAGTGCAAAGCACTAGAAAAGGTTTTTCTAATTCACAGCTCAGGGGCTGCATGCAGTCCTGGACAGTTAGTAGGATCAGTTCCTTTCCAACATCCAAAATCACAAGCCAGAAAAAGAACTCAAAAGCATTTTCAATAAAGATAGAAATAAAGGGGAAACATAAGAGAATCTCCCTAAAACTGACCAGAGATATTGACGTATCTATTTTCCACTTTTCTGCCACTATTTGGGTGGGTTGGATGCCTTGTCTCTGCTACAGAGAATGGACCTTCCAAGTCCAATGTACCATCTTCCTAAGTAGTGCCAGCATATTCTACAGTGAGAAAAATGAATGCTATATTTTAGAACAGGGATCTCCAACCTTGGCAACTTTAAGCCGAGAGGACTTCAACTCCCAGAATTCCCCAGCCAGCTTTGCTTTAAAGTTGCTAAGGTTGGAGACCCCTGTTTTAGAACGAGTTCTTATATCCAGAGGGCCCTTGCCATTGCTGGCCACTAATTTTGTACATCCTTGCTAAAAGATGGCTCAATTGAGGGTAAGAATTAACTTATAATTTTTAATAATGTATAAAAAAGAGACTTATGTGACAGCTGTACCAAAGTCTCCCAGGAAGATGAAGGTATAAAAAGGAGCCAAGCAGGCTGAGCTTCCAATGGGATGGGTCATTTACTGTTTACATTGTGGACTGTTTTGGTATAGGCCTAGATAGGCCTATAGACCAAACTGGTGAGACTTTGCAGCTTAAGTAGAGTTGTCAGAAAAGAAATTAGGAAAGTATCTGAAACTCAGAACTCCTCTGTTCTCAGGTAGATTTTGCTGGTCACTGATCTTTCTCAACTTGGGTTTTGGCACTGAAGCAGAAGGAAAGGAGGATCACCGTCTGGACTTATTCAAAAACTGGATTCACCTGGGGCATAAATATTAAGTCTAGGTGTAGAATAATGATGTTGGGGGCTAAATGGATGATTCATTCAAAGTCTAGAAAGGGATATGTGTTCGGACTGGAGTACTGCGCTAGCTGGAGATCCCATAATGGATACCAGTAACACGTAGATAGACTTAGTAGAGCAGTTTTTCTTACAACTTTCATAGTAAAGGTAAGCCAAGTTTGTTGCTCCCCGGATTAGATCCAAGCAGAGCTAAAGACCCTGCATGCATATAATTTTATCCTTATAAACTTACCTATAGTAACGTGTGCGTGTGTGTTTTAGATGAAGGCTGACCACATTACCTTATATAAGGAAATAATATTCTGCAGGATACTTGAACTATGGAATTGCCTTCATGTCCTAGTTATACTTAGTGACCAGCATCTCCATCACAGGCTTCCTACCATCCAAAATTCTCCAGTGAGCATGGAGGTGGTTTAATTTTTTTGAAGGTAGTGCTAAGTCCCTGATGGTAGCCCTGGCCTTAGAAATTTCCCGTGGGATAGGTATATTGGGAAGATACTCCCAAGTACCTGGGAGACTGGAACATAGGACTTCTACAGTGATGGGTTCACAAGGCCTTATAACTAACCAATAATGGCTTCTTTGCCACCTCTGCATGTGACAAAGCTACTAATCACAGAGAATACATCTGCTGACAATAGTTTTTAACACCAAGCCCATGGGGGCTGGATTCGATTCATTTAGGCCTATTCTTGCAGGCATTCCTGGGCAGTTGTGGAAAATCTGTTATCTGGAAAAACCTGGTGGTTCACAATCTAGCTATTAGTTTTTTTCCTTATTTAAAGGCAATCTTTCCCTTCTTATCCCAGCCCACAATTGATTTGATTCCGAGTGGAACATCTAACTCATATGCACATAAAAGACATTTTTATCCACTCGGTGACAAGACTTTGTCTTACAGTGTTGAGCAAATTGCCAATGGCACTGCTTCCCCTTTCACATTTCCCTCATGAAGTGCCCTGGCTAGAGAACCTCCCAGGTATTTCCTTTCTTTTGCCTCCCTTGTGAGCATGAACAATCGGAGGACCATGCTCTAGTCTAGTATCATTTTCGTCTTCTGTTGCCAGAAGTTCCAAAAAAGGGTATTTGAAAGGCTATCCCGTGCTCACATGCTTTGAGTATCTACACAATCTGTATTAAACATGAGATGATTTTCCAAAAGGAAAAGTCTAATCTACTTCAAATTTTGGAATAATGTTTTAATAGTTTTAAACAGGAACAAAAAAAATTCAAAGCTAAGATTTATTAAAGTGTTTTTATTAGCAAGTTTTCACTGGACAGTTCAGGATGTGCTAATAGAGTAGGCACATGGGCTTCAGTGTTTGGCACATGACATTCAACAGAATTGCACTTTCTTGTAATGGTTCGGCTACAATACTCTAAATTTTCAGAGCAAGACTCAGGGACAGCCTCTACTGTAATGTTTTCATTTTGATTCTTTGATTCTATCCCTGGGGCAGTTTGGGTCAAACCCTGGACACCCTCCATTTGAGCTTGCTTGTTTGGCTTGGGCGCAGAAGTTTTGTTTTCATTCCCATTCCCTTCAGTGATAGCTTTGTCTCCTTTGGATCTGTAGTTACTACACAGCCCTATTTGATTGTTACAATCAATAGATTGCTGTTCTGTTTCAGAGAGAGGTTTTGTAAGCAATCCAGAACTTTTGCAGAGAGAGGAGGATGAACCTATTTCATTGGGAAGAATTGCTGAGCTCTCTTCAGTGTCTGGAGGACTGTGGAACTGAAAATGAGGCACTGAGTGGAGAAAAACATTTGGGGGAAGAGAATTTTGAAGCAAGGGTCTTTGGAACCTGCCCTGTAGACAGCTACAGTGGAGAACATGCTGGACAGTATTCACATAACCATCAGAAGAATGAAGCAAGGCACTGATGGGAACTAGGGAGTTCTGGACTTGTATGTTCCCAGATGAATGAGAGCAGGGATAGCATAATGTTTCATTTCTATGTTGATGCAAATGGGAGCATTTCATGTCTGTAAGCTGCTGTGGCTCTAAACAATGACACTGTTCGTTTTGACTCAACAAATGGCAAGTGGGATCCTGCTCACCCAAAGATGACGTTGCTGAACCCGATTCACGGTTAATGTTTACATTCAGTTCTGTGTTGTATGTTGAGTGATGAGTGTGTGGGCTTGATAGCCTGCCATTGAAGAGCTCAGGGCAAATGTGCATTTCTTCACAGGTTCTCTTCTCCACTGCCGTATCACTGCTGGTGCGGCCTGCTAATGGCTGTAACTCATAGTGCTCAAGTTCTTCTTGTACATCTGCTTTCTGAAGTCTTGAATCAAACTGGTATTTATTGACAGACTGTTTTTTATTTTGTTCTCCATCTCCTTGGCCTCCTGACAATGCCTGGGAGAAAGCACCACACTGTAGTCTTTTGGGCAGAGGAATCTGGCCAAATGTTCCTTGGGGTCCTAGACAGCGGCACATACACTGGAAAAAGAAGGTTGCAAATGCCCAACTAATGCACATTATGAGCATCATAAAGGTTCCAAGCTGGGTATAGGCTAAAACTGTAGAAGGCATCATCATTGCTCCAGCTACAAATGTAGTCAATGCAGCCATAGCAATTGCTGAGCCCATGCGGCTTAGAGAAAATATGACTTTCCCTTCTCGATCGGGATCTGGAGCCAAGCGGTAAGCAACACCATAATGGACAGCAAAGTCCACAGACAAGCCAACAGCCACAGAAATGGTAACAGACTCCAAGACATTTAGCTCCCAACCCAGCAGAACCAGGGATCCAACTGTGACAAAAATAGTTCCTGCTATTGAGACTATTGCATAGAGACTTATTATTATATTCCATGTGGTAAGCAGCATCACACTGAATGCAACAGTGACAGAAAGACCCATGGCAATTAAAGTACCATCAGAGAGACTATCTTGGAGATCATAAAACTCTAGATTACTCACAAACCAGCCACCACTTAAACCTTCTGGAGCAGAAACGAGCTCCTCTGAAATCCAGGTGTCCACCTCTTGATAGAACATATGCATCTTCTCATATGCCAAGGTGAAAAGGTAGGTGCTTTGGAACTCTAGTACCACTGCTCTGATGGTATCATTGATATCAAAGCGAGGGCCAGGAGTTTTGCTATCTAAATGGTAACCTGTGCTTCTTTCAAGTTCCATGATGGCCCTCTTGATGCACAACTCAAAGACCTCCTGCTTGTAGGGGAAGCTCCAGTGGCTACAACAGGGATAAAGAGCTGGCTCATCACAGTCCTGATTTTCCATCCACTGCTTAAACGTCTCAATAAAGCAGCTCGTAAAGTCTTGCTCTTCTGTTTGGTAATAAAATGTCTGATTCCTCAGTTTCTGACAAAACTTTAAAATCCAGAGCTGTGAATCTGGGCTTGCAATATTGAAAGTGCTGTCTAGCTTCAGCTTACCTTTGCTTTTAGGATTTAAGGGATCCCCGTTATCGTCAGGAGAGACCCCCCAGATGATAGTGATGGGCATGTGAAGCTCCTCTCCATGATGGACCCGTTCAAACATGAAAATCTTCTTGAATTCAGCATCGTAGCGCTCAAAAGGATGGGAAGACCGGAATACTTGAAACTCCGCCAGTTCCAAAGAGGGTAGCTTCATCTTTGGATTTATACATACAATATATGCTCCCCCAACTGTTAAGGCGAGGAACCAGACCAACCAAATGTATCGAAATTTTATCACAATGCATGGCAACACTTTTTCAAAAAATATCCTAGATGCTTCTGAGATTGCAAAAAATACTTTACGGACCACTTGGCCCAGCACTGTCCAGCAGTTTTTGTTATTGTAAACTCTTGCTTGTGGCTTTACAAAGCAACTAAAAATATTGAGAAGATACCGTTCGTGTAAGACCACAACTGCGGGCAACCATGTCACCATTAGGATATAATTCACTAAAATGGCAGTGCCAGCATAAACGCCGAAACACCTGATTGCTGTAATATTGCTGACATAATTAGCATAGAAGGCAGCAGCAGTAGTAAAACTGGTGACAAACATGGAAAGAGCCGCATGTTGCAAAGTGATGCTCATGGTTTCCGAAGTGGCAGCATGCGACTTGTCAAATTTTGTGTAGCTCCACACATCACACAAGACAAAAGCATCATCGGCTCCAATACCCACAAGAATAATCAGTGCAGTAAGGTTCATAAAGGGGAAAAACTCAAAATTAAATACAACCCGATAGAGAAAGTAAGAAACAATTAAGGAGCTAATGATTGCAAACATGGTCATCAGTGTGATAAATAAGGACTTGGTATAGAAGCACATCACTAACAGAACAATCACTATGGCTATAGCAGGATACACAGTATCCATTAATAGATAGTCCTGGAATAAGCTGTGCTTTATTCCAAACTCAATCCCTGTGATGATGGTGATTCCATCAGACGAGTTCCAGTTCTCAAAATTATCTAAATAGATATTCATCATACTGTCTCCCTTTTCAGTAGGTAGAAAAAGCATACTATATTTTAAAGCTGGTAAGCCGTGGTCCAAGGTCTTTGGGCTTAGAAAATCTTTGTCCACTATGTAGTGAAGTATCTGGTAAACAGCATTGTACTTGGTACATTTGCGTGGCACATTTGTACATTTGAGCTGGTCTTTCCTTCTGGCTGCCGTATCCCAGCAATCTGGCCCCAGGGTCCCATTATAATAATATTTGGCACATGTGCGGAGCAGCTTCAGAGTATGAGAAACATCTCTCTCCACTATTTTTTGACATGAGGATCTGTTATTTAAAATGGCAATATAATTGCCTACTGTCCAGCTGGGACAGCAAGAAGCAGCAGTGGTCCTCTGGCAGAGATCACCAAACTGAGCATGGGATCGTATCTGTGGGAAGAAGAAAACTGAGAGTTATAACCAAATACCAACGTTAAATGACCAGTAGTGGTGCTATCATCATGTGCTTATAACTACCTGTGTTGTTGCGGCTTGTTCCCTAGACTAATTATTTCCTAGACCAACTGTAGTTTCTGAATGATCTTTAAGGCAGCCCCATGTAGAGTATTTTGCAATATTCCAAACGGGAAATAGTTAGGTTATGAGCAATCATCAGCTGGGCATCACAGTCCAGGAATGGATGCAATTGGCAACCAAGATAATGTTGTGCAAAGGCCCTCTTGGCCATGGCTGCTCCATCCTCAAGGAAGAGCTGCATACCAGTTTTGTCTGAGGGAGTGAAATCCCATCCAGTGTGGAAGGGTGGAACTCACTGGATCTAAGCACCTCCTCAGCCACCTGTTCTTGCTTGGATTAAGCCTATTCACCCCTACAATCTCCGGACACTGGGAGAGATCCTTGATGGGCCCTGCAATCGTGTAATTGTTTTTTGCCATTTTCCCTGCCCCTTTCCCAGAAAGTCAATGGGGAAACCATCAGGGAAGGCTGCAAGCTGCTGTTGCTGGCTGCCAAGAAGATTCCCTCTGGTTGCTGGTGGATGGCTGAAAAAAGTCTGTCCTGAAATCTAAGCAGGATTTTAGCACGGAGCATGTGCAGCAAGAGGTGTTTGAAGCCAGCCTCTACTAACCAGAATTAAGTCCTCTCTTTCTGGCTTCAAATGCTCCACGCTCAAATCCTTGGATTTTAGGATGGACATTTTTCAGTCAACTCCCTGAGACAAGAAGATAAGATGTTTAGATCAGTTGATACAGATTTGTCAGGTATAATGAAGAAGTACATTGACGAATTATGCTTATCCAAGAGCAAACTTCATTTGGGGGTTGAACCAACTCTCCAAAACATCTTCATTTTATCTTAAGAAGAAAAATCAGATTGATATGAACATAGCAGACAAAACTGATTATAGTTTCTACTGCACAAAATCAAGAACAGGCTATAATGCTTTCAGGATGCCTGGAGGCTGGGCTCAAAGCTTATGTAAAATTTGTAGCTGTTAAACTCCAGAGACAAGTCTGACAATTTTGCCCAAATTATAGCCAATATGCAAAAACCACTTAGCCTTTGAAATGGGCATTTGTGCCATTTTCTATTCTCAATCTTACAGGGAAAAGCTCCACAGAGGTTCCTCTGCCTAGTTAAGTAACTCCTCCATTTGTTTCAAAGGTCAGTACAGTCAATATTGTTTGGATACAGATCAATAGGCTGAAGGTCAACTTGATGAAATGGGACTCTTCTACGAAACTGCAATCTTCAAACATGGCAAGAAGTAGACTATACACCATTCCTCACTTGTCCTTTACTAAGATAGTCATCATAGGACATTCCCGGGGCCAACTCATGAGCACTGAAATGCGCACAAAAATGGGAGAAACAACTTGAATAGACATAAGAAGAATATTCCTATATAAATCTTCATACATAAATAATTTAGAAGGCTGCAGCATTCCATTAATTGGGCTGACATTAATATATTATATAATGGACTTTTAATATATTTCTTTCATGGTGTTTATTAACCAAATTTCCCTTCTTGATTGGAATGCATAACAAAAAGTCAATATTGATATAGTCTGTGTACTTCCCAAAACTGCTAGCAGTTTTATTGATATTGACTGAATTATACATTTGTTTAAGCATTTCTAAGCCAAGTGTATTTCAATAAGTTCACTGCAAAACTCACTTCTCAATTGCAGCTTTTTTACGTTTTTTAGCATTTCGAGGGCCTTCTGAAGCCCTCAGCACCCCCTCCCACATCGTTTGCGGGCCTTAAGCCCCTGGTGCCCCCTCCCACATCTCTGCTCCGGCAAGGCCGTCTCTGGGACAAGGCCAGGCCACCTCTGAGGAAAGGCAGGCAGGGTTTGACAGGGGCACTGGGCCACAGCTGTTTGTAGGCCTTGTTAAGCCCCTGCTGCCCCCTCCAATATTGTAGTCGACCTTACTTGGTGGGGTGGGCTGCTCCGTGTGTCTTGGGCCTGTCACCGCTGGTGCAAATCTGGAATTTATATGGATAAAACATGGTGCCTCTGTTTGAATATGGTGCCTCAGTCAATTTGAAAACTGCACACGCTCAGTAGAGAGAGGCAAAACTGCAGTAGAAGGGAAGGTTGTTGCTTGTTCATTAAGAGTGTCCTCTTTGCGCCCCAAAAAAGGAGGCAAAAAGGCCCCCTACTTTTTGGTGACGCCAACAGTGCTGATCTTACTATGCTAACCTGTCTATCTGTCAAGTATGAGGTAGATTGGTGGAGAACTGCAAGTTTGTATAGAGCACATACAAACAAACACTTCTCTTTTATAGATATAGATTTACTATGGCCTTATTATTGTTGAACAAATTTAGAACAAGAAATCACCTCACATTCCAAGAAAAAAATGATAAGTTAGTGTTGATCGTTTCCAGATAAAAATATCAATCAATTTAGCAGAAAAAAAATAGCTAAAACAAAGTTCTGGAATATATATTCTTATTTTTCATGACAGAGCTCAGATTTATAAGGAATACGGAGCATGTGAGCCCTAGACAACAGAGGAAGAGAAGATTATGTGCTTCAATTATTCAAATTCAGGCTGAGAGGATGCTCAATCTGCTACTCTTCAGCACATTAGAGGCTGTCCATCTTTGCTGCTAAAGTCACCTTCACTGAAGATAAAGATAGATTAGCAGCTCATACTTGGAACATCAGACTTAGTCTGGAATTTATCAAATGCCTTCTAAAAACAGCCTTTAGAGAAGATGGCCAGGGTCTATTTTATTGCTTGATCAAAAGGCATTTGCACAAGCTGAGCTTGAAGTGTCAGCAGGATGTTTTCCACTTGTCTGGGAACTTCTAAAGAAAACACAGCACTTATATTATTTGGAAATGTTTTTCAGATTTCTTATGCATACCACATGGATTTGCTAAGCAAAGAAAAATTGTGTACTGCAGAGAGCTTTAAGGGTATTGTAAATCTAGAGCACATATTCCTCTCATATGTGAATTATGCACCCATGTCTCCCAAAACCCTCTCAATATTTTCTTGTAAGTGAATCTGAAGAGAAGATTCATAATGGCTTGTATTTCTAGGGAGACCTTTATCTACCACTTTTTTTTAATTTAGATTTATACCCCACCTCATTTCCCTGATCAAGGGGAACTCGAGGCGGCTTACAGCAGATAAAAAACACAATGGTACAATATAAAAAAGAAAATAATCAAAAATCACACTCACAATCATCCAAGGGGGGGGGGCATATTAATTCCAGGCCTTCCGACAGAGCCAGGTC